>LR812520.1:15321539-15494039 GCA_903798195.1 Danio kyathit
ATAAACAATTAAGAAGGGGCACATCATCATTAACCCATTCTTAACTACTCATGAACTCCTTATGCACGTCCAACTAGTCAGTTTACACTGAATAACAATAGAAAAGTGTTCTGTCAACCTCAGCATGAACAGGAGTTCATGAGTAGTTAAGGATGAGTTAATGAGGATGTGCCCCTCCAAGTAAAGTCATGACATAATCATACATTAACAGCTCATGAGTTCATGTTGGTTACATTTAGCTTAAACTTAAATGTTAACTAATACATTAATTAACAACATGTACTAACAAGTAATTAAGGTAGGCGTTATTTACACATGAACTCATGTGACTCATGTTGTAGTTCAAGTTAGTTCATGATTAGTGCATACCTTAACTCATCATTAATTCATAATAAAGTAATGTTGTTTGCACATTAATACATCATTATTCATGTACTGTTATTGTAAAGTGTTACCGTATGTAGCTGTTGTGCAAACTGAATTGTAAACTATTGTACAAGTTAATAAAAATAATAGAGTATGTGTATTTATCAGCAACATGGGGAGGAGGGGCAAACACGAAGGCCCAGTTTCACAAACAAGGCTTAGCTTAAGCCAGGACTAGACCTTAGTTAAATTAGGCTATTTAAGCCACATTTATAAAAACGGCCTTAGAAAAATACATTACTGGTGTGCACATGTAAACAAAAAATGACACTGACAAATTTTAAGACATCTCACTGCAAGTTATTTTCAGTTTAGACAGCTCAAACATGCAATTTAATCCAAGACTAGCCTTAAACCTTGTTTGTGAAACTGGGGGGAAAGTCATAGAACATGTCCTGTCATAGTTTAAGCACAATGCTTAGCCGCAAAGCAAGAAACTGAACGTAAACAACAACAAATAAGGCAGATTTGGTGCAGTTTTGGAGAAGTTTAAACGTTAGCCTCACTAATTTACTTGAACAACCAAAATATGTTTTCCAGATTTATAAATATAAGATACCTGAAGGTGATGCACGCGATTCATCTTGTACTGTTTTCCTCTTCTCAGCTCCAGACTGCTGTTGTCTTTTCCCGGGCATAGAGCTGCAACTTGCATCAATTATAATTACATACTGCTAGCAGCCGCAACAATAAATGGACCGGACCGCGCGCACGTGTCTATGCGCGTACACGGAAAAAGTTACGTCACATGTTTGTTTTTGCATTCGTCATAATTTTTATTTTTTTTTTATGTATTTAACAACATATTATCAATATATATTTTATTTACACTCAGTTAAAGTTAATATTATTGGTAACACTTTATTTTGATGGTCCATTTGAGTATTAGTAGACTGCCTGCTTAATATCTGTTGATACTGACATTTAACAGTCCTTCAACAGACATTTAACTGACTATAAGAAACTTTGCAAGTACATGTCAACTTACACTAACCCTAACCCCAACCCCAACCCTAACCCCAACCTAACAGTCTACTTATAATCTAATGATAATCATTTGCAATGTAACTTAAATTCAACAAACGGACCGTCAAAATAAAGTGTGACCATATTATTGAATAAATGTTAATAATTTTTTTTGAGCAGCCGAGATGGTGCCCCCCTCTGGAGTTGAGGCCCTACGCAGCCTGCGTACTCTGCGTATAGGGAGTGGCGGTACTGTCTGTGACAGAGCTATCTGCTGCTCTAGCAGTGATGTGGGTTTGGAATGATTCAAAACATTTTTATAATTGTAACGAATAACGATGCAGCACATAAAAAAATTATCGGAGTAAAAGTATTAAACTCATCGAAAATATGTACTGAAGTAAACGTAGAAGTAGGAGAAAAAAACAATACTCCAGTAGAGTACAGATACAGCCTTTAAGTACTTAAGTACAGTAGTGAAGTAGTTCTACTTCGTTACTATACATCTCTGCATATGAAGCAGAACATGTTGAAACAAAGAGAGATAGATGGGTGTAAAATGAGTTAAATTGTGTATTATTATTTTTAGACTGTGCCTTGCAATGAGTTAAAAGCATCACCATGGGAATAAATCACCCGTGCGCCTGAGCCTCTACCTGTTTAATAACAAATTTAATCACTTCCTCCAGAGGTTCATTAGCTCAAAAAGGGAAAGTGTGAGGTTTTATTAGCCAACAGAGCCTTCATTAAGAGCCAATTAAATAATGAACACAGCATACCTTCTTCTTGTAAGAGAAAAGACATGCTGTGAGATCTCTCTCTCTTTCTTTCTCTCTCTCTCTCTCTTCATCCACTGAAGTCTATGTAGTAAACACTGACAACTTTTGTGTCAAGTTATGCTCTAGAGAAAAAAAAAAAAAGATATGAAAAGGGTTATAAAAACAGACAGATTGTATAAAAACACAAGCCTTCCCTAAATCCTATAAATTGCACTATAGAAAATCGTGCCTTAAGGGGTATTGCAGCTAAGACTCTGAGCGTGTCTCAGAACCAGTGATTTCAGAAAGTGAAAGAAAGAAATACCTGTTTCAAAGATTTTGTTGACTAAATGTATCAATGCATCAGTGAACTTATGATTTTGCTTCTGCACAAAAACATTCTCAGTAGAAAGAGGAATTGGAGAAAAAATACAGCAAAACAAAAGGCTAGGAAATGCTAGGAAAAGCAGTTGAAGTCAGAATTATTAGCCCCCCTTTGAATTTTTTTCTCTTTTTTAAAAATTTACCAAATGATGTTTATCAGAGCCAAGACATTTTCACAGTATGTCTGGTAATATTTTTTCTCCTGGAGAAAGTCTTATTTGTTTTATTTCGACTAGAATAAAAGCAGTTTTGATTTTTTTAAACACCATTTTAAGGACAAAATTATTAGCCCCTTTAGGCATTTTTTTTTCCCGATAGTCTACAGAACAAACCATCGTTATACAATAACTTGCCTAATTACCCTAACATGCCCAGTTAACCTAATTAACCTAGTTAAGCCTTTAAATGTCACTTTAAGCTGCATAGAAGTGTCTTGAAAAATATCTAGTAAAATATTATTTACTGTTATCATGGCAAAGATAAAATAAATCAGTTATTAGAGATGAGTTATTAAAACTATTATGTTTAGAAATGCGTTAAAAAAATCTTCTCTCCATTAAACAGAAAACAGGGGGGCAAATAGTTCAGGTGGGCTAATAATTCTGTATTCTGAATTCTGACTTCAACTGTATGTTTAAAAACTTTTCTAAAATTAATGATGTATTAATATTTATTGAATGCTTGATATTTTAATGTACAAAAAAAATCTATGAATATATGTTTGCATATTTCATAAACGGGCAGCACGGTGGCTGAACTTTCTATTTGATAAGAAAAAATTTGCATAAACTCCGATGAAAACACTTTTACTGAACAAATTCCAGTATGCGCATTAAAAAAGGTCATGTGATGTTGTTATAAGAGATCATGTGATGATCAAAATTTATGTGAATGGACAAACCAGCAGGCTGAGCACATTGTAAAACATCTGAAATGCTGTTTTGGTCATTCTAAAATGCCTTAACCGTTTCAGTATTAGTGTTAATATATAATATTAATCACCTCTAGAACTGTCAAGAGAGTCTGTGCTCCACGTCTCACGCCTTCAAACGCCACATTGCGTTCATTGCATGTTGACATAGTCTTCTGAGGTGCAAGTCATTTATTAAATGAAGAAAAGATTGACGCAGATTCTCCTACCGCAGCAAATTCCATTTTTACTGTTGATATTTGGCGCCAGTTAATAAGGAAGTGACGATTTTGTTCTCTTTGACTCGTTGGATAGAAACGCTTCTTTATTCACACGTCTTTCATGTGATATTCCAGTTTTGTGCAAATAGTTAATTAGCATTTTTAAATGGAAACATAGATAGTGGCACTCATTACTGTCAGTTCCACAGCAGTGGATCAGAACAACTTAGGGGCAAGAGTCTTTTTGCAGTGATCGAATATCTTGACTGAATGTAATCGTCGTGGAAGAGCATGAACTGAACCGTCACCCCCATACCATGATGGTTCGAGATTAATACATATACACTGAAAAAATGATGTCTGCAAAACTGTTGCAAACAATTTATTTGTGTTGAATTTAAACAAACAAATTAAATTGAATAAAATTCTACTTAATTTGTTTGTTTAAATTCAGCCTAAACAAATTGTTTACAGCCACTTAACGTAAAAAAATTGAGTAAATCCAAGGAATCATCTCTGAATGATTTTTTTCAGTGTAGCGTTCCTCTCCTAATATGTATTTATTTGAATGAATCTGTGTTATTGAGCACTTTATTTTACTGGGATAATCCATCCACCTAACGGGTGGCATATCAAGATGCTAACTAGACAGCATGTTTTTTGCACAGATGCGCTTTAGGCTAGCCATAATAGAAGGTCCCTCTAAAATGTGAGGTTTTATCATTTTGTATAGGTTTTTATGGGACAGATGTCACAATTTTTGAGGGAGTGTGCAATACTGACATCTTGAATGTCCACCAGAGCTATTGCCCGTGAATTCTTCTCATTAGGGTCTCGACCTGACAGTTTGTCACCAGACAAAGAGGTTTGACATGTCACCCATTGAGCATGTTTGGGATGCTCTGGATTGGCCAATATGACAGATCCTGCCAATATCCTTTCCACTGCAATTGAAGGACCAACACACTACAGGCCACAATCAACAATCTGATCAACTCTATGCGAAGGTGATGTGTTGCACTGTGTGAGGCAAATGGTGGTCTCGGCAAAGTAAGCAGAGAAGTGCCTACTAACACAGATTTTGATGCATGTAAGAAAAATATTTGAAAGAAATGTGCCTCTTATGTACACAGAAAAAGTTTTGAGTTATATTTTTATATTTATACAGTATTTTTCATATAGACGACGTGTTTCCCAGTGATGAGTTGCAGCTGGAAGGGCATCCACTGCGTAAAATATATGCTGAATAAGTTGACGGTTCATACCACTGTGGGCACCCCAAATTGAATTGGTGCAGTAGGTAGTGCTGTCACCTCACAGCAAGAAGGTCACTGGTTCAAGCCTCGGCTGGGTCAGTTGGCGTTTTTGTGTGGAGTTTGCATGTTCTCCCCACGTTCATGTGGGTTTTCTCCGGGTGCTCCGGTTTCCCCCACAGACCAAAGACATGCGGTACAGGTAAATTGGGTAGGCTAAGTTGTCCGTAGTGTATGAGGGAGTATGGATGTTTCCCAGAGATGGGTTGCAGTTGGAAGGACATCCGCTGCGTAAAACATGTCCTGGATAAGTTGGCGGTTCATTCCGCTGTGGTGACCCCAAATTTAAAGGACTAAGCCGAAAAGAAAATTAATTAATTAATTAATTTGACATAGATATTGTTGTTGATTATATTATATTATGGTTAACACTGTCACCACACAGCAATAAGGTTGCTGGTTTGAGTCCCGGTGTCCATACATTTTATCCTACCTATCAGATTATGCTACCAACACTGTTTTTTAATGGTTCTGAGGTTGAGTTAGGGTGATATTACAGCTTTGTATCACATTACTCCAAATTAAAAAAATTACACTGGTAGCAAAATCTGATGGGTAGCATATTGCGTCATCAAAATGTGCTACCTACTTTTTGAATGGGGGTAGGACAATCTGACAAGGTAGGACAAATCGACAGAACACTGGCTGGGTCAGGAGGCTTTTCTGTGTGGCGTTTGCATGCTCTCCCCGTGTTCATGTGGGGTTCCCCCAGAGAAAAAAATACAGCAGTACAGGAAAATAAAATCAAGCAAACTGAAGGGTTAAATACATAAGCTACATGAGGAACCAAACAAGTCCCAGGTGACCATAATCAAATAACCACAATGAGTTTCCATAGTAACAAAATATATAAGTCCAGAAAGAGAACACAATTCCCTGCTGAAAAATCCAGCTTAAACCAGCCTAAGCTGGTTGGCTGGTTTTAGCTGGTCGACCAGCCTGGTTTTAGAGGGGTTTTGGCCATTTCCAGGCTGGTTTCCAGCTATTTCCAGCCTGGTCTTAGCTGGTCAGGCTGGAAAGTGACCAGCTAAAACCAGCTAAAACCAGCTTGACCAGCCTGGTTTAAGCTGGACATAGCTGGTTTTGGCTGGTCAAGCTGGTTTTAGCTGGTCAACTCCCAGCCTGACCAACTAAGACCAGGCTGGAAATGGCTGGAAACCAGCCTGGAAATGGCCAAAACCCCTCTAAAACCAGGCTGGTCGACCAGCTAAAACCAGCCAACCAGCTTAGGCTGGTTTAAGCTGGATTTTTCAGCAGGGTTATTAATAGAACATATAAAAAACATAATGTCATGGATTAAAACAGTAAAACAAGGCTAAGATACACATATCTAGTAAACGTATACCTCATAAAGGTACTCACATGGCCTAAATATACAAATTTTCCCACAAAACAAATCGCACAGTTAGGAAAAACTATTATTGAAGAAGCTGCGGACAGTATGGCGTTGTGGCATTGCCAGAATTGACAGCTTAATGTGTTTTCAATGAGTTGTGTTGATGGCAGAGGACGGGTGTGAGGCTGCGTGAAGCACAATACTCTGCCTCACATCCAAACAGGATAAAGTGAATGACACCACACCTGTAATTCACCGCAATCTTTCAGCCCGCTGTTTGTTTTCCATACACATTGGCCTACGATGTTGCCAATGCATTCAGACAGCTATTATGTGCTCAATGTTTATAAAGTGCTCTCCAGCAAGGACATAAGGGACTATGAAACCCACTGTAATTACTTATCAGAACAAAAGCCCAAAGGACAGGAGAACTCCTGGCTGGCCTGGAAATACACAGACATATGGGATCTTATTCAGCAATATTGCTGCCATGGAGAGCTCATGCTGTATCTCCATTTCTATTTCAATAGCGAGAGCTATAATCATAAAAAAGAACAGAGCGAAATGGCCTTTTACGTCCAGATAAACAGACTGTGGACAGGTATGGAAAGGTTTCTGAGCTGACATTATGAAACCCCCTATATCTAATAATAGAGTGATGGCTGAATGCAGGAGGAAATGATCGTCGCTGATAAGTTCCTGAAGAGCCTGTGACGTCTATTGAGAACGTCAAACATGACAGACAGGCCCCACGGAGCCGGTATCGTCTGCAAATTTATAATGACATGCTTCTTACCAATTGTACAGTTATAAATAGATCTCTATTTTAAATGCACTCACTGGACTGCACTGCAAGGAAATAAGGGATGCATTGTATGTTTATATTTTATGAGGCATAAAAAGGAAACCCAGGGAGAGATGATTGCATCCTTTCACATTGCTAATTGCTGTAAAATTATCAGTTTACTGTGATACAAGTGATTTGGTTCTTCAGCAGCCATATACCTGCAATGGAAATCATAAGGTGAGTGAACATCAGTTTATAATTTCCTGTATGAAAAAGTGAATGTATCATGTTGTAATTATACTTCAGAAGTCTTGTTATAGTCCGTCTCAAATCATGACTCGCTATTTGAAGTCATTTAACCTTATTGACTGATGGCAGGAGGGGAGATTAAGTCAAGACTTATGAGCTTCATGATCACCCCTGGCTTGATTTAGGAGAGTAACTCTTAATGCTCAAAGCGTTATAATTATCATGTTCAACAAGATCTTTATGGAGTACAACAAAAGATCAACTTAGTGAGGAGTTAAACAGCAGTCTCACAGAAATAATGAAACTAGTCTCTCACAAGGCATCACTCTCTCATTGTTGCGATCTTGATCGCCTCTGCTTCAGTCTCTTCAATAGTTCTCTGACTGTAGTTGGTTCTTAAAACTACATTATATGTCAAACAAAATTAAAGAATGACTGAACTGAAATTATGCAATTTCAAACAAAATGTAATTTAGTAAGTGAGTTAGGCATAGGAAAAGATGTAAGACTTAAATATTAAACAGTTATAAATGTGGACTAGTATTATGCAAATGCCGTACATACATTGGATGACATCACCCAGTTATCACCCAATGACAATGCTGGATTTGATTTGATTTGATGCTCTCTCAAAGAAAGAGAAGGGTATGGAGTCAATCTAGGGCCATATATACTTGCAAAAAAAATAAAGTATTGAGCAAAAAAAATTGCAAATAAAAGCGAAAATTAATTTGAGAAATATATATATAAATTTTTTTTTTTTAAATAAAGAACTGCAGGGTGACATGGTGGCACAGTAGGAAGTGCTGTCGCATCACAGCAAGAAGGTCACTGGTTCGAGCCTCGGCTGGGTCAGTTGGCATTTCTGTGTGGAGTTTGCATGTTCTCCCCGCGTTCGCATGGGTTTTCTCTGGATGCTCCGGTTTCCCCCACAGTCCAAAGACATGCGGTATAGGTGAATTGGGTAAGCTAAAATTGTCCGTAGTGTATGTGTGTCAATGAGTGTGTATAGATGTTTCCCAGTGATGGGTTGCAGCTGGAAGGGCATCTGCTGCGTAAAACATGTGCTGGATAAGTTGGTGGTTCATTCCACTGTGGCGATCCCAGATTAATAAAGGGACTAAGCGGAAAAGAAAATGAATGAATGAATAAACTATATATATTTGTTATGTAAACACATTATTTTGGTGCCCCTTTGTGAGGCCTAGCCAAACACACTACAGCTGCAATTAAAAGTGCAGATTTTGTAGCTCATCTAGTTTGGCTGACTGCAGGAAATTTATATTTCGATAATATTCAGTAATTTTAATATATATCAAGTAACAAAATAATTACATGCCTGAAGGATCTTAATTAGTCTGATCAAGTGTGTTTATTTAGGGTTAAAGCTAAACTGTGCAGCTTACAAGGAATTGAATTTAACACCCGTTGTTTACAAAGTGAGATCGCCATCTACTGGCCTGGCATGCAGAAATACAGTGTTTTTAGCTATCTTCACAAGTGGATATGAACAGTAATTAATCGGACAACATTGTCACCTAAATAATAAAACGGAAATTCAAATCTATTGTAATACACTATTGTCATGTAAATAAACTTTTTATATGCAATAACATACAACTGCAAATTACTCCTATGTGACCATCCATAGCACATTTTTGTTTAACCAAGCAACACTCACATTTTTTTCAGAAATTGTAAATCTAATTCCAATATGTTTTTCCACAAGGCCTGCAGCATGTAATGAGACAGACTGTCAGATGTGCCAAACAGAAATATAATACCGTACAGTACAGTCTAATAAAATATGAGGCTTAATGTAGTTATAGTTCATCTAAACACATAAATAGCTTATTATTACTTTGCTCACAGAAAACAAATATGCACACACAAATGCATGCTCAGGCACATACCTACAGTCAGGGCCGGAGCAAGCCGAACTGCCACTCTAGGCAAAGGACTATCACGCCGCCCCTCAAACGAAAGTGAAACCGGGGAGGGGGGGGGGGGGGGTCTTTCGGGTGGGTTCGGGTTTAATCTCTATCATTTTAGACGGGCTCGGGTCGGGCCGGGCTTGGCTTAGCTGGCGCAGTAAATTAATAGTCATGTGATGCATTTCGATTAGCACGAGAAAGTAATCAAATCATTTGTTACAACATTAGAATCCATCCCTGCAAAGGTGAAACAAATGATGACAGAGAAGTGAAAAAGAGCGAGTTTTTTACTGTGGTCAGGTCAGCCGCCAGTCCAGAAGGAAAGGTTATTCTAGCCGCCAAGGTATTTTGGCGGTCACTCATACACTGCATATTACGGTAGAGCGCTAAACAGCAATGTATGTACAGCAAGCTGTTAGGGAAGAGGACGAGGTCATTCGCTACATTGAAACTGCTGTCATGGAAAATTAAACGGATGTTCTTGGCAGGTAGAAGATGCAAACAATCCTACCCAAAACTTGCAAAATTAGCCAGATCAGAACTCTGCATCTCGGCCTAGCAGCTGCAGTGAAAGGTATTCGGTACGCAGCATCCTGAGCGCAGGACTGCGCTAAAGCCATTTACATTGAATTCAATACCTGCACAAAAGCACATAACCTATTCTTGGTGAGTAAAGGGTTTTTAAATTGTAAATAAATATTATTAAACCATAAAATCATAATGTAGACAGAGTATACAGGCTAATGTTGCCATTATTCGTTCGTTATTCAGCTTCACCGTCGCCTTAATGCCAGATTGTGAAGAGAAGTGGCAAAAGAAATGCCGCAGAGCCTTTATCTTAATTTCGTTATTGCCAAATACCAGTCATAATTTAGAATTTATTTTAATTTAATTTGTTAAGAAAGACTTCTTTTCGTTGGTGTGCTGGTCAATTTAAAGGCTAGGTGTATGTACCTAGGTCTATTTAGAGTGCTGAGATGTTACGATGTTACAGAGGACTTATTTTATTTCTTTGTTCCGACTTCCAAGTGACCTATACCCTATGTTTGTTATGAATAAATTATGTTAAAACATATAAATGACTCATTCTTGAAAAAAGGCAAAAGAGCTGTGTGCATGTGCACATTTGAATAATGTCGGGTTATTAACGGGTTCGGGCTTTATAAAGCTGTCAATCAAAAGGTCGGGCTCGGGTTGAATTCTGTCGGGCTCGGACCCCATCGGGCCTAATTTTTATGGCCCGATTACACCTCTACGTTAGATAGGGTGGCGGGGCGCGTTTGCCGCCCTCACTATTATGACAGACCCCTATTATGCCAGTGTTGTGTTGATGTTGCGGATGAAAGTCAGTATGTTGGGTTGGGCGGCGGGGCGCGTTTGCCGCCCTCATTATTATGCCGCTCTAGGCGGCCGCCTAGGTCGCCTCAATGGACGCGCCGGCCCTGCCTACAGTACACTAAAGTGAATACACAAACACACACACCTACACACAAAGTCACGTCAGGTTTGCAGTGAGTTATTGGATGCACTGATTTCTCATCTCCTGTTGTGTTGTTTTCCTTTGAGTCTGGTCATCATGCCATCTCAGAGTAATATTCTCCACTAACAGCCCAACACTCAAAGGACCTCCTACATTATCAGCATGATGCAGACAGGTCTAGAACTGCAAAGAGATTTATAGCCAGTCTGACGATGCTGTTATTACTTAATATGTTGTAGATCTTAAACTATATTGTAAATATTGCATATAGCACTCTGGAATATGGTTACTGGCATTCAGGTCTCGTTTTCGTTGAATATAACAGCCATATCACCCTGCAGCCCAAGAATGGTTACTCATTGAAGCTAAGCAGGGCTGAGCCTGGTCAGTACCTGGATGGGAGACCACATGGGAAAACTAGGAAGTGGCGTTAGTGAGACCAGCAGGGGGCGCTCAGTCTGTGGTCTGTGTCAGTCCTAATGCCCTAGTATAGTGAAGGGGACACTATACTATCAGTGAGCGCCATCTTTCGGATGAGACGGATGCCCTCTCAGCTGCAACCCATCTCTGGGAAACATACATACACACTTATTCACACACAAAAAAGCCAAAACAACAGCTACTAAACCAAAAAAGCTAGCAAAAAGACAAAAAGATAATATAAAACAGTGAGTTGGCTATTTTAGTATCATTGACATTTTATCACAGTACTGAATTCAATTAATATTTTCTATAATTTTTGTTAGTTCTTGGTAAATTTAGTGTTTACACTTTAAAAGGGTTCAACATTATATAAAACCTCAAAAAGTTAAGGTAACTCAAACCATTTGAGGAAACTGATTGCTTTAAACCATTTGAGTAAAAAAAAAAAAAAAACTAATCTATATGAGTACTCTGAACTTACTCCATTTATGTTGAAGTAACGATGTATTTAAATAACTCATTACCTTCAACACTGAGTTCAAAACTCTTTTCAAATGAGCAGAATTAACTTTCGGTAAATTTTGAGTTACCTACACTCATTTCATTTGATAAAGTTGACTGTTGGCTTTCACAGTGTAACAACAATAGTTTGAAGCAGTTTTGTGTATTTTCTGTATTCATTTTAAATTTACAGGTTTAGTTTTTTGTACTGTTTTTCATTGCACCAACAATACATTTATTGGGCACCAAAGTTGAAGGATCTCTGAATCATCACGAGACACTGAATACAGAATATAAATATATTTTTGATATCACTTAAATTAATTACTGTACATTTTAACAAATACACAACAAAACATAAAACCAACATATTATTTTAAAATGTTACTAGAGTTTTTAGAGTATACAAGAATCAACATTTGAAGTGGATACATTTTTGTTTTATTTATTATTGTTTTTATTTTTAAAATTGTCTTAAGAGAAGAATGTCTGTTTTTTAATAGTTTTAGGACAACTGTGATAAAAAAATTGAACCACTTCAAATGTCTTTATTTAAAATCAAATAAATGAAGAAAATTGTGATTAAGACAACAGGCCTGGAAAAGTTCCAACCCAGGCTCGTTATGGATGCGTATTCTTGAGAGCACGAAATACGTCCCAGAACGTTTTTATTTTTGCAAATCCACCAGAGGCCACTGTCTATGCTTTTTGAGATTTACATCTGCTGTTCATGCATAAATCCACCAGAGGTCGCTGTCGACTGACTGACTGACTGACTGACCAATCCCCGCACCCACCCCCTTCCCTAAACCCAACCAATAGTGTTTTCAAAAGCAACTGAGAAAAAAAAAACGCCTGATTTTACCACATTTTCAGATCTTACTACGTTCTCACTCTGTTGTTTATTTTATTTTTTTGTATTTTGTTTTTGTTTTACCTGCTTTCTGGAACCGTTCTTCACCAGACTCAAACCCTTTTATTGTGGTCATCTCCTCTCTGCGTCTCAAGTCTGTCAATGTACATGGCGAGCTACTGGGCAAACTGGCAACAGCGGAAAAGCCATCCACATGGAGGTAAGCGGTCAAAAAGAAATAGAAACCATTGGCGACATCATACCGCCTTTTAGTGTTTGTTTAAAAGTTGAAATTCAGCCATACGTACAGTTCCTCTGGCTACATAATTCATTCTCTCCAGAAATATAGACAGGGGTACGTATTCACAATGAGCCTGCGTTGAAAAGTTTGGTTTACTAGTCACCATCATCAAATCTAAAATGAAATGTAAACCTATCAGTTGAATTATATAGATTTTCTTCACTGAGCCTCTATGTAGAAGTTAATTGACAGGATGTTTCCAAATGTAGGCATCTTACAGCACTAAGGGCCTTTATGTGGGCTGATGAAAGCCTGAGGTTACAGGAGTTGTGTTGATGACTAATCATTTATATCTAAATGAACTAGGACGCTTCTTTAGTACAGCGAGTCTTTCTCTGCAAATAGCACAGAGCTAGCAGAAAAGATTTAGAAACATGCCTGAAAACAGTTGATATGATACTAGTCTGTCTACTCAGTGTTTTCCCATCTTTTTATGTAAAATATTTCCTGAAGTTAGACATAGTGTTTTATTTATTTATTTTAATGTTTAAAGTTTTTATTACACATTTTTCAAACCACCTGTCTTGTGTTAGACGAAAAGCTGTTAAGAAAAAGCTAACACATACAGCAACAGTCCTAATTACAGTTTGCATTTAGAAAACAGACCATTTAAAACAGGGGTGTCCAAACTCGGTCCTGGAGGGCTGGTGTCCTGGATATTTTAGTTCCAACCCCAATTAAACACACCTGAACCAGCTAATCAAGCTCTTTCTAGGTATACTAGAAACTTCCAGGCAGGTGTGTTGAAGGAAGTTGGAGCTAAACTATGCAGAATACCGGCCCTCCAGGACCGAGTTTGGACACCCCTGATTTAAAACATTTATAGACTCCAAAAGTTAGAGTGTTAACACTTGCTGACAATTAGTGTGCAAATATATACTTCAAAAAGATTACATAGGGGGTTATTTACAATACAATCAATGTTTAGATTGAATAATGTTGATTAATGATGTAGTTATAAAACTAAAGGTCTTTATTTTACAAAAAAAAAACAACTGCCTATAGATGTACATTATCATTCCTCGATACATGGCTACTTGCCACAAAAGTAAACAACAGTAACTTACTAACTCTTTAATTAAACATAAAGTTGCAGAAAGAAAAATGGCTGAATGCACCCTATACACTAACATATGTATTATTTGATTACAAGATGGCGCCAAACAGTAAAGAACAGCAGTGTGACAGATAAACAGAAATATGTAGATCAATGGTCTTAAACTCAATTCCTGGAGGGCCACAGCTCTGCATAGTTTAGCTCCAACCACCTCCAACTCACACCTGCTTAATAGTCTCTTGAAGTCTTGATTAGAACACCTTGATTAGTTGGATTAGGTGTGTTTGATTAGGGTTTGGAGTTAAACTGCAGAGCTGGGGCCCTCCAGGAATCCAGTTTGAGACCTATGATGTAGATGAATATATGCACTAATGAACATATTCAGGTCTAGAAGATTTATAGTACCCAGTGTGTTAGTAGTATTAGAGCCTGTGTTATTAGTAGTATTAGTTCTGGAAATAACATACCATGAAATTACATGATTGACCAATCAGAATCAAGTAATCAAGTAAAACAATCTCACGGCAATTCGTAATTATTTTTTGATTTAGTGGCTGATTCTTATGAATTCATACAATCTCATTCATAAAATTTAGTACGATTTCCTTATTAGGCCATTTTTGTACAACTGAACTCTATGAATTAGCCACTAAACTGACAAAACGTAAAATAGTTATATTTCCTTGAGATCAGGCTGGTAATTCCAGAGAGTTGTATAATAATAAATAATAAACTAAATAATAATTAGCTGCTCTTATTACAAATTTGATACAGTGCTGTTATGACTGTTTGATTATAATAATGTACACAAACAAATGGACAGTTTAACATGGTTTGTGCATCATGTGATGTCTGTCAATATTTATGTTTTTGAGTGCATTATAGGATCTTAAACTCCACTCTGACAATTTTTTGTTGTCAAAAAAAATTCACATAGGAGTTATAAATATATTCCATAAGATATTATATATTTAAAATAAAAAAAAAATACATATTATCCTAGGCAACTGGCAGAAAAAATATTCAGTAATATGGTAAAAGTGGTATCATATTGTATACAACCAGGGCTTAACATTAACACCCGCCAACCCGCCAAATGCGGGTAGATTTCCCCTGGCGGGTTAGACAGCCACCACCACTAGCCACTTTGGCTGGTTGAAAATAATTTTTAAATTGTAGTTTTCTACAATAAAGATGGTCCAATATGCGTGCAAATGTGATCTTAGAATCGAGAAGCAGCAAGACTCATAAAACTAATTATGTTTGCGGGAGCAAAAAAAATCAGCTGAATACCGAACGAGAGGATAATCACTAGCACGCACAGGTGATGTGATGCGCGCGGCTGTTTAAAATGCGTGCGCACTCCAGTTTTCTTGCGTGAAACAACCATGCTTAGTAACGCAACTGGTGTGATCGCTTGTCTTTCAAATAGACTAGACAAAATGTTATGCTCTTGCACTCATAGTTTTGCTGCTTTCAAGAGGTCCAGATTTGTCTTTTGGTAAGCAGGACCGGTTGCTTTCGCTTTAACCATTATTTGATCAGATTATTAATTGGCCTAATGTTAACCTTGTGTGATCATCCTTTCATTATCACACACGAAATGTTTTTCACCTGCTTTCTTTTGCTTACAGGTATTTTTGGTAATATAGTTTATCATTTTTTACAATAACATTGCTTTAATATGAGACTAACTCCCCATTTATGAGTGGTTAACATGGTGATCTGGGATCTTTAGCCAGGACAGATTACTGTGCATAGTTTTAGATGCACTACAGCAGTTATTTTTTAAATGTTATTTTTTTTTTAAGAAATGTTTTGTTAAATAAATAGTATACAGCTATATTTTGCTCGTTTTGACACATTTAAAATTTGTGGATACGAAATAATAATTTATTTATGTTTGGTATGGTCAGAGATACATTTGGTAAATCTTTTAAAAATTTGAGCTCTGAAAAGTGATGTGAAATAAAAACTAATTGTAATACAACACTATGAAACCATGGCCCATTTGCTCATACACGACACACAATAAGTGAAATGAATGAGGAGGCATGTGGACATAACACAACATCTAAATCAAGCAATTTTAGCGTGTCAAAGTCAAATTTATGCATGTAAAATATATTTTCCCAACAACAAAATAATGTTGGAAATATACTAGCCACAGTGGCTGGTGATCACAAAAGTTATTGTCAAGCTCCAAGCTCTGTATACGACCAACAAATACAATACAATATTATTAAAATATTATTAAAAATTATTGAAGCAGAGGTCAAGATCATATGATGCAAACTGGAAATGTGAATAATCTGAAAACAACCTTGAATCATAAGCTTACAGATATTGTTTGTGTGTGTGTTTTTTTTGTTTTGTTTTTTTTGTGTGTGTGTAGGGGGGGGGGGTCTGACTTTAATGAATTAATTCCTTTTCCTTATGCATAATGACTTTATAGTAAAGTCATTTCAACATAAAAACATTCAATATTTCACCTCTACAAAATATGAGAGACTTTCAGGAGGCTTGTAAACTTAACCAGTAAACTTTACAACCTTTTGATTTTCCTTGCAAAACTGTCCTAAGTGTTTTACATAAACATTGTTGATACAAGTTGTTCATCTAATGGCAATAAAAGCGATTAAAGAAAGTAAAAAAAGACCTTCCATGCAGTGTGCAACACAGCTCTAAATGAATGAAAACATCCAGCTGAGGGTTAAATCTGAAAATGCACCTTGTTTAAAAAAATATAGATTTTTTAATAAAAGATTCGACTCGTTTAAATGATTTGATGTTCATCCAAATCTTTTGCCTTTTTGTATCGACGTCAAGACAAAACAATACCATATATGAAGTGCCGGATCCGGTAAAACGTGAAAACGCCTTTCCCTTCAGACACTAGCAGAGTGTGAGGAATCATGGGTTCGATCATGACACGAAGATTACTATCACTGAGAGATGGCCAGACCTGCGGCTGTGGGGAATGAAGGGTTAAAGTTTGTTTTCACAACAACACCACAGTATAGCCAACCGTGTGCTGTGTTTGTTCCTGTCATTTATGATGATTGATACAATAACCTACGCTGCATCATGGGACTTGTCAGCCATTTGTTATTAAAAGAAGGATAAACAAAGACTACTAATGTATGGCACTTTGTCAGTAAATGTTTGTATGGACCAGTTTCTTTTTCCTCCATATCCTGTAAGTGTTTCTCCTTCCTGCACAATGTAAAGTCTGATTAAAATGGTTGCCTCGTTTTCTGTAGTTTGCAAAATATGTATTTAATTGTGTGTTGTAACTTGTAATCACTCTGAGCGGCTTGTAATCGTGTATCTGTTATAGATCAGTGTTTGTAATGTATCTCTCATGTTAAACCTGTATGGGCTATTTCACATATAGATCCAAAACCACGTTGAAAACGCGACGCATGCTTCTTACTTTACCGATTTAAAGGCGTTTTGTGCTAACGATGTCCTACTGTTTATTGCTATGGCCACCATCAGCTGTTCCTCACATGCGTGGCGTGGTCAATTTTCTAAAAAGTTCAACTTTTGCCACTGTGTCGTTGTTACTTGGTGGCCGTTTCTCTCCGTCTCGTGCTGAAAGCAATCGACCAATCACAACAGACTGGGTCATCGAACCAATAAGCGCAGATTAGCCTCACATAAAGGTGTTTAAGGACAAATGAATTGCTCAACAAATCATATAGGAGTAATTAGGTAAAAATAAATGCATATTATAAGACAATGAAAGTGTTTTTTGACCTTGCATGCATATCAGCCTGTTGTTGGAGACCCCCAAAACCAAAATATGACCTTTTATAATGCATAATAGGGGCTCTTTAATACAAATAGCCTCTTTAAAAGCCACTTTAAATTTCACACTCTTAAAATCTCTTTATCAGTACAAAAATATTACCACTATAGTTGTCCATATCGTTGCTCCATTAATACAAATCTGCCTCACATGCATATCACAAAGACACACACACAAAACCTTTGACAGTCGCTACAAAATCTGATATTCCAAACGCTGTTAAAAATGACATTTTGGATAAATATGGCAGGGAAATGTGATATCCATTTCATTTAATGAATGTTAAAAATTGAGCCAAATTAGTTCAGCACAGCACTGGGCAATGAAAAAGAAAACAGTGCCTCAAGTAAATTGCTATTAAATTTGAATAATTGATTTTGCACTATTGATGGAAACTTGAAATAAATAACTGGCTCATCCTCGGTTTCAAAAAAAAAAAAAAAACAAAGAAGAAGAAGAAGTTTGTTTTCTTCTCCTGGCAGTCAGGTTGCTTTCTCTCACTGGCACTGATAAGTTGATACAGTCATACAACACTGCACCCAACTTCAGTGCCTCCATTCTGTGTGCTGACAGCCTGGTAATTAATGCCTACCTGACTCCTCCGGCTGGCATCTCCCAAAGCTGCTGATTAGGACTCTGGCTCTGTAAAGTATGACACCTGTGTAGACGTTTTACCAGGAGCCCAAACAAAAAGAAAATAGCTGAGCACATTGCTAATTTGCGGCAGTGAACTCCAGCCTGATGGATTTGTCTCCACAAGCATTGTTTTTTTTATTCGGGTCAGTGAGTCAGATAAAAATGGAGCTCTGCTAATGAAATGCCTCTAGGCGGATCTAATGTAAAAATCTACTCTTACATTATGTCACATACTGTATAAACAAACATGGCTTTACACTGCATTTAATTTTATAGAGCCCATATTATGGGTTTTTGAAAATGACCTTCCTTGCAGTGTGTATAACAGCTCTAAGTGAAGTGAAATATCCAGCCAAGGCTTAAATCTGAAAGTGTGCCATGTTTAAAACTATTGATTCATCTATAAAAGAGTCGACTCATAGTGATTCGAATGAATCGCCGCGGTAACAAGTCTTTAGTTGTGTCAGCATGACGTCGATGCAGAACTCAAGCCCCACCCACAAACACTGTAGAAAGAAAAAGCAGATCCCGGTGGAATCATGTCGCGAAGACTCTGTGCTCTGAAGTGTGAGGGAAAGTTAGTGTTACTTTCTTGACCCAAAGATGAGGCTATGAAGAGTCAGTGGTTGAAGTTTATTTTTGTAAAAATACCTCAGCATTATAGCCCTAGCCTTGTGCTGTGTTCCTGTCATTTTTCTGACAAGTGCTTCAGCAATCTACATTCTTACAATGGGGGATTTGTCGGCCGTTTGTTAAAGGAAGAATCAGAAAAGACTATTGATGTATAGGACTTTGTCAGAGCTTGACAGGAACTGTAGAGTACACAGTTTATGGATCAGTTTCTTCCTCCATTTCACAAGTGTAAGTAACTTAAGTGCAATTAAAATGGTTGCCTCCTTGTTTTCTCTAGCTTTCAAATTATGCATTTAATTGTCTTTTGTTACTTGTAACCGCTCCACGCGGCTTGTACTGTATTTGGTTAACTCTTTATATTCTCATATCGCGTCTAAAATCACGTTGAAAATGCGACGAGTGCCGTTTTGTTTATGAATTTAAATGCATTTGTGAGCTCGATCCACTGCCATTTGTCATTGCTATGGCCACCATCAGCTATTCCTACACACGTGCGGTGGTAAAGTTTCAAAATATTTCAGCTTTTGCCACTGTGTGGATTGGTACTGAATGTGTGTCATGGTTAAGAATAGAGCAATGTGCTGGTGTTAAACTGCATTGCTTTAATGCACTCCTGCATTGGCTCACACACACTGCACTCTGACCACTTTCACAATTTTGATAAGCCGTAGTGGGCATTTTTCTGTCTCGCGCTGAACGCAGTCATAATAGACTGGGTCATCGGACCAATCAGCGCAGATTAGCATCATGCTAAGGACAGGTTTGGGAACAAATGATTTGCTGAACGAATCATATGGGAGTCGTTGGGATAATTAGGTAAATATAAATGCATATTTTAGGAAAATGAAAGTGTTTTTTGACCTTACATGCATATCAGCATGTTGTTGGAGACCCCCAAAACCAAAATATTACCTTTTTAATGCATAATAGGGGCTTTTTAACCCTTATGTACTGTTGGGATGTTTTCATTCAGTCGGGGGTGATTTTGTGTCTTAATTTGGCCTTAACTTTGTTGTGTTTCAGCTAGCAGAATGATCTTTGGTGACAAATCTTATTTTGACACATATTTAAAAAAAATGGTTTGGATTTTTTAAAATAAATTCAAGGATACACTCTGGGCAAATTTACAACCCTTTTGTTGAATTAAACTGATGTAAAAATGCATCAGCTAAATATTTATTTCATTTTTTTTATTTTTATTTTTTTTTGCCAAAATTTAATTAATTAATAAATTTAAATTAATGTTAGTTTAATTAACCTCAATTAACCTGATCAAATCTACTAACTTGCTTAGAAAATTACAGGATTTTAACTCTTGAATTGCTAAGCTCATAAATGATATCACTGATTTGGTGAAAAAAAAAAAAAAAAAACACATATTTTCAATATAAAACCTCATTGTGGACTGGATTTTTTTAACCATTAATCAAAGTCCTGAACACTGCCTTTGATGCATTGTGGCAATTTAGATTAATTAATTACTGTTGGTGGCTGTTTTTTTACCCATGGACTTCCATTATAACCACATTTTTGATCACAAAACCATGACACCATATAATCAGGCATTCTTGATTGTTGCTGGTTTTCCCTGTTGGAATTTTTACTGTTGACCATCAGTTGGCACTATTAACCCTTTAGATAGGCCTATGAAAAGAAAAAGCTGAGTTTCTGGATTTTATATGGAGTTTAACAGCAATTAAAGTATATGTATGCGAGTGTGTGAGAGTGACATTTGTGCACTTACCTTGATGTGCACCTTGATGAAAATCAAAATATGCATCTCAGCTCTCAGAACTACATGGAGTAAACAAAAACAAAGACTGTATTTATGCTTTACCAAATGTGGTTATAATGAAAGTCAATGGGGCAAAAACTGACACCAACAGTAAATTAGGGAGACATAATGAAAATCTAACAGTGCATCAAAGTTAATGTTTTTACTAATCGTTTACATGTCCAAGACTTTGATAAAACTTTTTAAAAAATTACAATTACTTTTTATATTGAAAATATGTCATTTTGTGTGTTTTTCACTAAACCAGAGACATCATTTGTGAACTTGGGAATTAAAGAGTTAAAATCCTGTAAACATTTAGTAGTTTTAAACAGGACTGAGGTTAAATAACAGACTTACGCAAACAAATGTGAAAAAAATATTTAGCTGATGCATTTTTACAGCAGTTAAATTCTGTGGATGTTTTCATCCCAAACATAACAAAAGAGTAGTAAATTTGAACAGTGCACAAGGGTTAACTGCACCATGTCCGCGCAATATTTAGACAAGCAAACTAAATATAGCCTGTATGTGACCATGAATCACAAAACCAGTCAATGACTACGTTTACATGGACACCAATAATTTGATTTTAATGCGATTAAGACAATACTCTGAGTCTACCATGTAAACAGCCATTTTTGATTAGTTTAATCAGATTAAGGTCATAATCGAACTAAAGAGAAATCGAATTAAGACGTGTGGAGTATGCCGATCTTATTGGAGTGCAGTACAGACATGTAAACACCTTAATCAAACTATTACCGTCATGTAGGACTTTAAGCCGCTTTTGCGACAGGTAGTCCACACACACACACACACACACACACACACACACACACACAAGCACGGCTGTTTGACACTCTCTGCACCTACCGAGTCAGTGTAGCCCACAGAGTATACCTGCATCGTGAAATGCGGAGGTTTTTTTTCTTCCATTCAGCATGCGGTATGAACTTTCATTAAAACAACACTTCCAGCAGTTCATAGTTGCATCTATTATCTCGTTTGTCACAGAGGACTTACATAAAAAGTCCCTAAATGAAAGTGAAAGTGAAACTGCAGTTAAAAGTCGACAACTTAAAAATGAAACACTCGAATTACATGAAACTCCGGAGGAAATGTGGATAGCGTGGTGACGCAATGACGTTAATCGAATTATGTGCTGTAACATGTAAAACGCGATCATGAAAGGAACATTCAAAATGCAACTCATGTAAACACCTTAGTCCTATTATTCTCTTAAATAAAGCAAATAATTTGATTACTGATGTCCATGTAAACGTAATTAATGACTACATCAATAATTAAATTTTAATGCGATTAAGACAATACTCTGATTAAGAGTGTACCATGTAAACAGCGATTTTTGATTAATTTAATCAGATTAAGGTCATAATCTAACTAAAGAGAAATCGAATTAAGACGTGTAGAATATGCCGATTTTAGTCGCATTATTAAAGTGCAGTACATACATGTAAACACCTTAATCGAACTGTTATCATCATGTAGGACTTTAAGCCGCTTTTTGCAACAGGGTAGTCCACACACACACACACGGCTGATTGACACTCTTTGCATCTACCAAGTCACTGCAGACCTCAGACACCTGCATCGTGAAATGCGGAGGTTTTTTTTCTTCCATTCAGCATGCGGTATAGACTTCCATTAAAACAACTCTTCCAGCAGTTTATAGTTGCATCCAATATCTCGTTTGTCACAGGGGGCATGCATGAAATGTTCGTGAATGAAAGTGTAAGTGCCAAACTGCAGTTAAAGTCGACAAATTAAAAATAAATCACCCGAAATTACATGAAACTGAAATTTGTTTACTGATGTCCATGTAAAAGTAGTCAATGTCAATTGTTGGAAATTGAGATGTGCAAAATCACACGGAAGATGAATAAATAATATTTACATTGATGTTTAATGTGCTCTGATAGGACAATATTTGGCCTATATGCAAGTATTTCAAGACCTAACATCTATAGGTACAAAATAAATAAATAAATAAAAAGTTCCAAATCACATTTAATTAAAATTGAATTAAAGAACTTAACAAATTAAGTTGCTAGCAATGCACAATACTAATGAAACATTATGTTTTTATATATTTACAATGGGTAATTTACAAAATGTCTTCATGAATCACCAAAATTTACCATTAAAAAAATCTGTAATTTTCCCAGTTTTGGGTTGCGGCTGGAAGGGCATCCGCTGCGTAAAAACATTTGCTGGATAAGTTGGCGGTTCATTCTGCTGTGGCGACTCCTGATTAATAAAGGGACTAAGCCGAAAATAAAATTCATGAATGAAAATCAGTAATTTTGACTCATACAATGTATTCTGGGCACCACTGTGGCTCAGTGGTTAGCACTGCTGGAATAGTTGGTGGTTCATTTCGCTGTGGCGACCCCTGATAAATAAAGGACTTAGACCACAGGTGTCAAAGCCAGTTCCTGGAGGGCCACAGCCCTGCACAGTTTAGTTCCAACCCTGCTCCAACACACTATACCTGTAGGTTTCAAACAAGCCTGAAGGACTCGATTAGTTTAATCAGGAGTGTTTAATTAGGGTTGGAACTAAACTGTGCAGAGCTCCGGCCCTCCAGGAACTGGCTTTGACACCTGTGACTTAGACGAAGCCAATTGAATGAATGAACAATGTAATCTTATGCTTTTGACAAAATATACTCATACAACAAAAGTGACCCAAAACAAAACCCCCTTTATTCGTTGATTATATTTTAAGTATAATGTAGTGCAATGAGTGTGTGTGGATGTTTCCCAGAGATGGGTTGCGGCTGGAAGGGCATATGCTGCATAAAAACCTGCTGGATAAGTTGGCGGTTCATTCCGCTGTGGCGACCCCGGATTAATAAAGGGACTAAGCCGAAAAGAAAATGAATGAATATAATGTAGTGCAATTATTTTGTCAATATGTAGCTTTTATTCACATGCGACAAAAAAATCATACCTGATCTCCTGTTTTACCAAAGCCAGAATTAGCACAAGGTTTTCCACATTGGTTGTTGGGCAACAGGGTTTTGCTTGGCCTCTTCTAGAGAAATGACCAAAAAGAAATTGAATCCTTTCATGTTGCCCTTTCCTCCTCTACTACACTTCTGATTATAAAATTGATTTTTTTCGTCTTCTTCTCCCTTTTCACTTAAGGAGAGCAGCTCTGCTAGGTTATTATTGTACCGCAGTGCTGTAATAACAATTTATCTTCGCTTCTTGTACGATTATGGTACAGCTCTTCAAAAGGAGGGCAGAGGTGCCAAGTCTTTGATTTATAGGAGCAATTTGACCGCTGCTTATTAGAGTGATCCACTAAGGTGATCCAGGTGGTGAAGGCCTCCACAGCATCTTAACACTCTTCAAGAGCACAGGGGCGAAATAATCCAAGACTGTGCTTTTGACCAGAATTATGATGCTATAACCTCAGGGCCGGCAGGTGATGCTGTGCCTCATGCCAAGATGGTAATGAAGCGGTCGGAAAATGAACACAGAAAAGTCATTTGTTCTGTTGCAGACTGATTCGGTTTACTTACCAGGGCAAGCAGCTGCATAAAAATAGCATATTGTTAAAAGAGAGATGCATTGTTCCCAAATGTACTTCATTATTGCCAGTTTCTAAGGGAACTGCTAAACCAAAGCTGTGCAGAGCAAAAGAACAAGGTGTCTGTTTATTGATATATTGTTAGAATATCTGGATATTTGCAATTCTTTGCTATCAATATACTTTACTAAAAGTCATCAGGAAGCAATCGGGTATCCCAACTATTGTTTTCTCATAGTTCACCTCATCACCACAGTTGTTTCCTTCAGCAATATGTCACTCTTAACAAACTTTTTGCTATTTTAATTTCAAAATTAACCATTAATATAAAACAGTACAATGTATGTGGCAGAACTATACCATACAGTCATGCACATAAAGGAGAATGGCATGGACCAGGAGCAAGTTTAATGTTTCAACTGGAAAATGTGTGTGTGTGACCAGTAATTCATAGTCGTAACTGACTTGAGTGAGCAAATGCTCACATTTAATAACATCTGGCAATTTTGGAGAGGTGTTCTTTTGATGGATGAATCCTGGTTTTCACTCTACAGGGGAGATGGCAGACAGTGTGCATGGCTTTATGTGGGTTAGAGGTTTGCTGATGTCATTATTATGAATCTATGGTATTACCCATAACATAGATTCCAACCCAGATTCATTCAGAAAACGCACCGCTATATACATTTCTGGGGAGCGCCAAATATGTCCCAGGAGCTACATTTTTTTTTTTTTGCATTTATGTTTTTGTGAATTCACTAGAGGTCATTGTGTATGCTTTTTCAGATCTTAAATTTATCTCGCGAGTGCCATCTGTGCCTGCTGTTCTCGTGTAAATCCACCAGAGGCCGCTGACAACTAACGGATGACTGACTAAATGACTGGCTGATCGACTGACCCACCCCCCTCCTTTCCTAAACCCAACCAATAGTGTTTTCAAAAGCACTGCTTGACCTGCCCACCCACTTCCGTAAACCCAACTGAAAGTTTTAAAAAGCAAACCAGAAAAAGAAAAGCCCTCGCCTGATTTTTACCATGTTCTCAGATTTTATTTTCTGGCTTCTGTTTTGGTCTTACCTGCTTTCTGGAACTGTTTTTCGCCAGACTCAAACCCCGTCATCATGGTCAACTCCTATCTGCGTCTCAAGTCTACCAATGTACATGGCGAGCTAACTGGACAAACTGGTAACAGCAGGAAAGCCGTCCATACGGAGGTAAGCAGTCCACTGTTAAGTGTGAAAAGGAACGGCATCATACCTCCCCATATCATTCATTTAAAACATGAAATGCAGCCCAACGTACTTCTGGCTACATCATTTGCGATTTCCAGAAATGTATATAGGGCTACGTTTTCAGAATGAGCCTATGTTGATAGATTCACAATGTTGACATCAGCAAACCAGCATATGTTATGGACATCAATCACAGCTGCATGGTATTTTGAATGCAGTTCTTGCATGGACAGCATACTCGTTGGACATGCCACCCTTTGAGCATTTTTGGGATGCTCTCGATCTCGATGCGCTCCAGTTCCTGCCAATATCCAGCAACTTCACCAACAAAGGCTCATTCTGAAAGTGTAGCTCTATATACATTTCTGGAGATCGCAGATTATGCTGACGACATATAAACACACACAGCCACGCGGTGAAGGTGCACTCAAACAAACACATTCACACCTACACACACACATACAAGAGAAACAGACAGATCCACAACCGTGACACATAGTATATATTGTGAAAAGGAAATAAACAATTTTCCGTAAAAAAAAAACGAGTAAAGGTCATGTGACCATCAAGAAAAACCAAGAAAGAATGCAGCATCTCATTTCTCAGGGTTCGTTCTTCCAAGGTAACTTGGCAAGACCGTTCTGCACAAGAACGCAAGTCCATTCTCTGCGTTCTTGGAACTGAGAAAGAGCCATGGAGTGGTGGGAACCTGGCCTGGCTGTGACAGGTGCAAAAAGTTAAAATGATACTTGTGCCAGGCTAAAGGCACCACGAAAACACTTGCGTTGCACTTGTCATTGTATGACACCTAGTGTGTGTGATAAGGCTCTATATCATAGGTCTCAATCGATTCCTGGAGGGTCACAGCTCTGCACAGATTTGCTCCAACCCTAATCAAACACAGCTGATCCAACAAGGTGTTCAAAACTACTAGAGACTATAGGTGTGAGATGGAGGTGGTTTAAGGTAAAATCTGCAGAGCTGTGGCCCTCCAGGAATCGAGTTTGAGACCCTGCTCTAAATTACTTTTAACACACCTCACACCACCGGAAAACTGCATAAGATTTGGGACATTATCTAAGATTAGCGCAATGGCTCAATATCAGCCTTATAATTTTGTGGTGTGTGCCCAGCATTAGGTCTGGAACAGAGTAGAAGAACCTGCAACTATTGTGTGTAGTCTTACCTCTCTGAATGAAGCTTCTGGATGATTCTCAAAGACTGGCATTTATGGAGTCATTTTACAGCTTCTCCTGCCTTTTCTAGTCCCCCAGTGCTTTCTCCTGTGGCCTACGATAACATTTAACAGCTGACCTTATCTCCGGGTGCCATCATCCTCCTCCTTCCCGCATGCATGTTACGAGCACATTTCATGTCCTGATTAGAGATGACTATCTTGTAGGCATTATGTGGCTGCCAAATAATGTTGATGACTCCATGGTGATCTTAAACTGCTTTAAGAATTGTGTCACGGCCGCACTAAGGTCATCAGTACATCTCAAACATCAGTAAACCTTTAAAGCTGAATTCATCTCCGGTGAGCCTTTTATTCTAGCATTCAGTCGCTTTTTTTTACTATAGTTACAATATAATGAGAGTCAATGAATTCACAGTTGAGTTGACTGTTTTATTTTTTGGGTGCAGATGTGGGACAAAATGTCTAGATGGCAAAGACATGGGTTTGGTTTTACTGCCATGTCCCATCAAACAGTGTCTGTCAGAAACACAGTCAATGGGCCATGAAACACAGGTCATACAGTCACAGTGAATGGTTTTTATGGCACAGCAGGGGGTTGTTTAATGCTGAGTCGGGTTACACTTCCATCACATTCGCCGACTGTACGTCTTCAAATAAAACAGCTGAATTGCTCCAGGAAAAGCTCATCTTAAACAATAGCCGCAATGCCATCCAGGACCTGTCCAACGGAAAACTGACAACAACGGTGGAAAAGGTCCTTGCTGAGGTTGCACAAATACAAACAACTCAGAAATGTGCTGGACATTTTTAAACTTGCTCAAAAGAGGAAGGTTCATGGCCTGTTTTTTTTCCCCCCCAGTGGACCATGAACACATTAATTATTTTGAGTTTCAGGGCCACAGTAGCTATAATATCTCATGAGAAAAGCTTCCCACCTCTTGCTGCATGAACGCTGGAAAAAACTTCAGGGCAGCCAAGATGCTTTACTTTTAGCAGAGGCAGAATACTAATAAACCAATGTTTTGACTCGCGGACCCTTATCAGTCCAGTGTCCCCATTACTCAAGCCATACACCAACAATGTACAAATGCCAAATAAAGATAGGCTACTAGATTGGCTTCACAACACTTTCTCTGTACAGACACATTGGATGAAGTAACATTCTGAGCTAAGAACAAGTATAATAATAATAATACTCCTACTACTGATGATGATGATTATTATTATTAAAATTAAATTTACTACAAGGGATCCTCCGATCAGAATTTTCGCAGCCCTATACGGAGTACCAATTCATTGTCATGATGATAGACCAATATCAAGTACCGATTCTGATGCCTAAAGCGTTATAATGTGTTACTCGTTTAAGTTATTAAGTTATTAAAATGGATGAAACGTAACAATCAATGAGTCTCTATTGATGCTGGGTGAAAATGAGAAGACACAACTGCTGGATAAGTGAAACAAAAAGTATTTATTTATTAAACAGTATGTTAAACAATGAAAATAGAAAATTAGAATGTAATTTTAAATAACAGAATTAAACGGAAAACAGGAGTGTTGCCAAAACAAAGAAATATAACAAAACGATCTAAACAACCCCCAATCCACTAACTGAACAAAGAAAAATGCAGAAACAAAACCGTAATCTTCAGCACGTCGCTTAACTAAACTTCATGACTACTCCAAAAACATAATTACACATCTGGCAACGCCTCCATAAACTAACTAACAGAAAAAATACCATGCTGCTCAGAATTACTAGATTTCTTGTAAAGTAGCACTGTTAGCCATTAGCAAAACAAGAGCTATTTGATAATACAATTCTTTTAAAGATCGTTCAACTTCTCAATAGATACTAAATTGAGCTGCACAATCTAATAAATCGATCACTTAATCGATAGACTCTAGACGACGACAACAACAACAACATGATGATGATAATAATAATAATAATAATAATAATAATAATAATAATAATAATAATAATAATAATAATAATACAAACACAATGAACAGGCTGGCCAACACAAGTTAGGAGTTTGGTGTTGAGCCAAGCGCTCCGCCTGAACAGCGCAAGCGCACGTCTTTTATACTTGGCGGACCAGCTCCTGATTGGTACGTCGATTGTGTCATATTAGTGATTGACAGCTTTTTCAACCAATGGTTGCACACCTAAAACAGGACAGAATAGACACTGAAGAGAGAAGGGAAAGCAAAACAGAAAACAAACAACAAAACACCACACAACATTCGTGAAACGTAACATAGCTAATGCATAAAGCACATTTTCACTAAGATTGATACTTAAGTGGAGATCTTGCCTTACCTGGGAAAACAAATTAAAGTTAATTCTTAACCATGTCTCTTATAACTATTTAGTGTGGATATGTACTGTAATGGTCAGAAGCAGTTTTAAAGAAGATTATAGCTAAAACAGATAAAAACAAATGGTAAGAATAATCACTAATAAAGCTATTTGGAAACATTGTAAATAATGGAAGAATAATTAAACATGTTTCAATCAAGTTTGGAGCACATATTTGGTGCATAAGATGTTAAGATGCATCCATTACTTCTTTAGTAAAAGGAAATAGGTCCATAAACTACTGTTTATTACAATAAGTATATTACAATAAGTTATAATATATTATATTTTTATTTATTGTTTTTTTTTTATAGTTCCCGATTATTTCCAGCAAGGTTTTAATGAACTTGCATTATTGTTAAAAACATAGAGCTTTCAGTTCTGATATGCAAACAGATTTCAGTTCTTATATCTCCTCTGCTTGTAAACTTGTAAACAAACAATTGTGATCGGTTCATGATATTGGCCAGATTAGCGAGTACTGACTGAGTCATGAAATGTGATTATCAGCCGAAACCTATCTCTGGCCGATCGATCTGAGTTTCTTTAATAAATACCTACATACATACAGGGGTTGGACAATGAAACTAATGCTGCATCTCAATTCGCATACTATCTGTCCTAAATAGTATTTGAAAATAGAATTAGTATGTCCCAAATCATAGTAATTTGAAGAGTATGCCAAAGGTTCTCGGATAGTTTACTATTTCCGGTCCAAATTTTACATGTAGAACCATCCTTACTCTAACTGCTGATTTTGCCCACAGTACATTGCGTGTTGGATGTGAATTCGATTAGAACTACAAACACAGGTGAAAAGTGTAAATAAACTACAAACATGATGGACGCACGAGATCAACAGTCAAGTAGAGACGCTTTGGTAAAGATGTTTGTATGACTGTTATTTAATATCTAGCCAACTGTAAAATATTTTAATTGTGTTGTCTGTGTTATATTTCATCTGCAACAACAATACTGAACTTCTATAAAGGTGTGTTTTCTCTGCATGAAAGACTCGTGAATGGGAGATAAACCTGCTGCTGCTTCTCCAGTAAGGTGGGAAATTAAATACAATGGAAATGTGGATGATGTGTGGATAATTGACAGGGCTCATAACTTAGCAACACAACGATCTGTTAACGAGGAAGTAGTATGTCCCAATGCTTGCTTACTCTTGTGTTACACACTCAAGAATACATATTTTTCCTTCACAAAAAAGTACATACTTTTAGGGCGTAGTATAAGTATGCAAATTCCACAACTCCACTAAAACTGTTCATTGGGAGCTCCACAAGGTCAATATACAAGGCTAGACTGCTATAGCTAAACCTTTGGTCTCTCGTGCCAATGCCAAACGACTGTTTCATTGGTGCCAGCAGTAATAATCTTGGGCTGGTGACAATGTGATTCTCTGATGGGATCTTCACTGTCTTTCTCGCATCTGGGAGAGATACGGTGTGGAAAAGCCCCAAAGAAGAGTACCACCCAGACTGTTGCATGCCCAGAATGAAGTATAGGGGTGGATCATTGATGGTTTGGGCTGCAATATCATGGCATTTCCTAGGTCCAATACTTGTGCTCGATGTGCACGTCACTGTCAAGAACTCTCAAACCATTCTCGAGGACCATGTGCACCCAACGGTTCAAACATCAAACATTGGATGATAATGCACCAATACAAAGCAAGACTGGTGACAGAATGATTTGATGAACATGAAAGTGAAATTGAACATCTCCCATGGCCTCCACAATCACCAGATTTAAATATTATTGAGTCGCTTTGGGGTGTTTTAGAGAAGAATCAGAAGTCTGAAGAGTCAGAAATGTTTTCCTCCAACAGCATCACGTAGTGACCTGGCCACTATTCTGCGCGAAACATCATTACGGCCTATGTGCAGGACTTGTATATTTCATTCCCAAGATGAACTAATGCTGTATTGGCTGCATAAAGAGGCCCAACACCAGGGCTATTCAATTAGTTTGTCATGGGGGCCGGTTCATTAAAAGCATCCCAAACGAAGGGCCGGAGAGATATGACTTGCTATATGAGTGATAACACAACAGCGATATAAGAGCCTTTAAATGTTGTATTTTTGCTCCTTAAGACACACACATTGGCTTTTTCTACATTACAATGTTAATATATTGTATTTTGAAACTACATAATATCAGTACATTGTACAATAGACTTTTTTTTACAAACATTCAAATGTTGTATTTCAGAGCACAACAAAAGCAGTTCTACATTCAGACACATTCATATGTTATTTTTTGAACTGCATAACAATTAGGGATGCAACAATTATAGATTTTGGTTGTACGATTATATAGTGTGAAGAATAATCATGGTTGACGGATATCACGTCTAATGTAAATTCAAGCTTTATATTAGGTAAGTAGCTATTTAGATGAACTGTTGTTGCCATTTGCGTTCATGCATACATAATCATCTTAATATTAATTCGTATCACATATCTTTTGTTTACACTGCACTGAAAGGCATGCAGAACTCTCACCGTGAGATGTTTTCTACTGCGTGCGCCTGCAAAGACGCAAGTGCGTTGCTCCGTTTGTGCGCGCATATTGTCATATATTCTTACATTAGAAACAACAAACTTGCAAGCCGAAAAGACATGATATGGGAACGGCCGCTGCTATAGTTAATCCGGCGTGCGGGCGTATTAGCCTCAGTGTACATACTTGGAACTTTAAACTAGGGCACAGTTGGCAACTTGGCATAACTTTGTTTAACTGCAGCAGTTTCGTTTTGTTCTGTGCAACAGAAATGCGGCTTAGAGAAGCCTTTACGATTAGTTGTGACGAATTAAATCGCAGTTAATAGTGAAATCGGCTAATCGTTGCATCCCTATTGACGATATCAGTGCATAGTACAAAAGGCCTTTTCTACAAACATATCCAAATATTTTTGGCTGCCCGCGCCACTTCCTGAATGTCAGGTGACTCACGCTCTGCGCAGCTTGCAGCTCATGCTGTATTGAACAGGTGCAAGTCACTTCATAACTATAGCGGCCGTTTTTCGACTGAACTAAATTTATTCTTGATGTCTTGGTCACACTATTTGGAGGGCCGGAACAAATTGCCTCGGGGGCCAGGTTCGGCCCGCGGGCCGCCAATTGAATAGCCCCGCCATACACCATACTAATGAATTATTGTGGTCTAAAACCAGGCGTTTCAGTTGCATTGTCCAACCGCTCTACATACATATTTCAATTTAGTAGGTTTCCAAACCTTGTGACAAGTACAAAATGGGTGTCTATTCTTTTATCGTATTTATTTATTGTGTGTGCATGTGTGTACGTGTGTGGAATAATAATTCTCAAACCTTTTCTTTTAATTGTACTAATAAATAATTAAATGAATAATACAGCGATATATGTTGTATATACAATGTTTAATATGTCTATTCATCACATAAACAAAATAAACTGGAAAAAGCTTAATGTTAAGTGTTTTTTCAGCACTACAGAACAGCAATATTGAATGTCCTTGTTTATTCAGTAAGTGACAGGACAGGTGGACCCACAATGTAGTCTTCTTTCCACAAAGAGATTCAAACTGAGCGTGGTGACAGGCACTGAACTGATCTAGACAGTGAAATGAATGATGTGTCAATACAGCTGCCTTAATATTTACTAGCCAACGTTCACCAGAGACAGTCATTCTGCAGATAAGCGGCCTTGGTCACTTTTTGGTGAAAACTGCCTTTTCATACTTCAGACACTAAAAGCTCATTGGATGAGTCTTGCTTGTAACCATTAAATAAATGAAAAGCCCGAGCAGCCTACAGTTTACTGTGTCTGTCAGCAGAGATGTCAGCCTCACAGAGAGCAGTCAGGTAAGATATCATAAATCCTCCTTATGTTCTGACAGCCCAAAAACACATTTTCACACACTTCGCCTGCATATTGCTGATCAGAGAACAGCTCGTAAAATGTTGATAGATGGAACATGTAGCAAATAAATGCATGAGTTAAACAATTTAGGGCATGTCTGTGTTCTTGTTGGGGGTCACAGCGCAGTGTAGCCCCCAAAAAGTTTAATTTCATAACCCATTCATTCATTTTTGGCTTAGTCCTCACATTAATCAGGGGTCGCGACAGCGGAACGAACCACCAACTTATCAAGCATATGTTTTACGCAGCAGATGCCCTTCCAGCTGTAACTCATTACTGGGAAACACCCGTACACGTTCATTCAACACGTACACTACGTATGTCTTTGGACTTGTGGGGGAAACGAGAGCACTCGGAGGAAGCCTACGCAAACAGAGAACATGTAAACTCCACACAGAAATGCCAACTGACCGCGCGGCCATTTCATAATTCAAAAAACCCATTAAAAACTCACATTAGTTGTACATGTAAATCTGCTTTTTTTTGTCAGAGGTTTTTAAATGATTTGCTTGTCAACTGACTAACTAAACTGACTAAATGATTTGCTTGTCAGTGTTTTTGATGATTTTCACCTAAATTTGACAGCCCTCAGAATACTTTCTGTTACAAAGACTTTCTTTCTTTCTTTCTTTCTTTCTTTCTTTCTTTCTTTCTTTCTTTATTTCTTTCTTTCTTTCTTTCTTTCTTTCTTTCTTTCTTTCTTTCTTTCTTTCTTTCTTTCTTTCTATAAGCAAGACAAAACAGGTGATGTAGACTAGGTCTTGAGAAATTAAATTGAAAATTGAAGTTGTTTGTTAAATTTTTCCCTACTGTGCAATAAACGAGCAATACTTTCTCACACGCACTTGTACACAGCACCTTATAACAATATACAATGCAATACTTTCTCACACGCATTTGTACACAGCACCTTATAACCTGTATATTCATAACAAATCTGTACATACAACTCAACATTCAGATCCTTTGGCTAACTGCATCTCTGTTTAATGTTTATCGTCTTCTTTGATATTTATTTCGTGTTGTCACTTGTCACTTTATGTACACTGGAAGCTTCTGTAGCCAAAACAAATTCCTTGTGTGTGTGAAGCACACTTGGCAATAAAACTGATTCTGACTCTGATAACGAGTGTGGATGTACAATGTTTTGATGATTAGAATTTACACCTTAGCCATATGCCTGCTTTAAGTGAAGTCTATTTAAAAACTAATTTCGAGAAGAGCATGTGATTATGATTGAACACAGGTCCCGCATTAACTAATGCATGATTCACCAATCAGATCATTCCTAACTCACTATAAATCGGTTTCTTATTACAGTTATCTTCGTCTTGAAGAATCCCCCCTTCCATCTTTTCTTCTCCACTTTTCCCCTCTATAGGGTGGGCCAGTGGTTAGCACTGTTGCCTTGCAGCAAGAACGAGACTGGTTCAAATCCTTAACAGGCCAGCTGTCATTTCTGTGTGGAGTTTACATGTTCTTCCCGTGCTCTATGGGTCTCTGGTTTCCTTCCACAGTCCAAAAAACATGAGTCATAAGGAATCTAAATTAACACTAAAGTCGAACTCTTAACCAGCAGTATATCTCTACATAGCAAATTATGATCTGCCATCAGCTGTAAACAAAAGGGATGGGGGGTTCTCGAGACCTATCTGAGCTTAAACTCCCTTCTTGCCCTTTAAACGAGAAGGAGCCCCGGGCACAAGGATCTTATGAGCTCAGGGCTCTCTCCTGGGACAGCTTGCCAAACTCACTTTATAATCAATCATTAGCTAAGTGTGAACTCTTAAAAAGACCTTTAAGATTAAGAGGCCTGTTCCCTTGATGAGTAGTGTTTTTTGGGGTGTAACATGCAATAAACCAATCAGAGTCTAATTTCCCATTCTCTATAGCAGATTGACTTGTGGAATTTGCAAGTGCAAAGACAGAACACTTTTCCATATAGCACGCCCTCTTATGCTCTATTGACTTTAGTAGAGGTTTCAGTTCAATTGCTTTCAATTGCCTCAAAATAGCAATGCACCAACAATGCGCCTGAACACACCTAATTTTCAGCAATCATTTCAATTCAAGCAATCAAAATCAACAAAAGAGCGATACAATTCAAGTGAAATGTGTTATAATAAGTGCCAGTTGGTTTAAAAATCACACAGAATGGCTAAACTTACTGGGATTGGGGCATAACGTATTAAAAATAATGTCATCTGAATGTAATGAATGATGTATGCTGATGACACTCAGATCTACTCAGATCTACTTAGCCTTACTGCCTAATGACTACAGCCCTTTTGACACCCTCTGCCAATGCATTGATGAAATGAACAGTTGGATGTGCCAAAACTTTCTTCAGTTAAACAAAGAGAAAACTGAAGTCATTGTGTTTGGGAACAGAGATGAGGTTCTCAAGGTGAATGCGTACCTTGGCTCTAAAGGTCAAACAACAAAAAAATAAGGTCAAGAATCTTGGTGTGACTCTGGAGTCAGATCTGAGTTTCAACAGTCATGTCAAAGCAGTTACTAAATCAGCATACTATCATCTCAAAAACATTGCAAGAATCAGAGGCTTTGTTTCCAGTGAAGACTTAGAGAAACTTGTTCATGCTTTTATCAGCAGCAGGGTGGATTACTGTAACGGCCTCCTCACCAGCCTTCCCAAAAGACAGTCAGACAGTTGCAACTCATCCAGAACACTGTGGCCAGGATTCTGACAAGAACCAGAAAATCAGAGCACATCACACCTGTCCTCAGGTCTCTACACTGGCTCCCAGTTACATTCAGAATAGATTTTAAAGTATTATTACTTGTCTATAAATCAATAAATGGTCTAGGACCTCAATACATTACAGATATGCTCACTGAATACAAACCTAGAAGAACACTCAGATCTCTAGGATCATATAAACTAGAAATTCCAAGAGTTCAGTCAAAGCAGGGTGAATCGGCTTTCAGCTACTACGCCCCTCACTGCTGGAATCAGCTTCCAGAAATGATCAGATGTGCTCCAACATTAGGCACATTCAAATCCAGACTGAAAACACATCTGTTTAGCTGTGCCTTTACTGAATGAGCACTGTGCTACGTCCGACAGATCGCACTATTATGTTTTTCTCTTCTTTTTCATTCTTTTACAACCTGTTTTAACATATTTTTTATCTGTTTTTATCTGTTTTTTATTATCTGTTTTTATTTTATTTTTTTTCTTACACTTGTCTTTTTATTCCTGTTTATGTAAAGCACTTTGAATTGCCACTGTGTATGAAATGTGCTATATAAATAAACTTGCCTTGCCTTGTTTTGCAATGAGTCAGGTACATACATGGGAATGAAATTGCATAGTGGTAGAAATTAAATCGTAGAGAAGGGATAAAAAAAATGTGTTACCACCTTTATGATAGGTAGCAACTGTCCACGAAAAAAATGTAGCTTTGTTAAAATAGAAACAAAGAACATATGATCCCTTCACACATTGTAATGATCCGTCAGTTTCACATAGCACATATCAAATGCAATTATTGACTAAGAGCTTCAGTAACAGTGTTATTTTCCGAGCACTGATACAAGATTAAGAACTTAACCTTATTAGACGCTGTGTATTTGCAGCTTAATGAGCATTCCTACCCCTTGGATCAATGACAGATGGTGTGAGCTAGGTGGTGCTGAAATGCTGGAAGTGCTGAAAACTTGGAAGAAGGTGCTATTCTGGTGCTTTGTGTTTGAGAATAAGGAGAACAACGCAAAGGCCGTCAATCTTTCTCCTTTCATCATCAAGTCTCATCTCGATATCATCACAGACGTCAGAGAGACTTATCACAGAGCCATAAAGTTTCATAAAGCCACAATAAATGATTTAATCCTTTTTTTTCAGCGACCCTTATTTCCATAAACCATGCTTTTTCTTGCTCCTCCTGCCCTCCTCTCCCGCTATAATGGCAGAAAGCGAGCAGAACATATTCAGAGTTCTGTTTTCATTCAGTGATATTAGAAATTCAATTCTGCACAAATGACTTTGGAATATTACAACAGTCGCTTTAGCTCTTCAGTGTGACCCATTTTCTAGCGGTTTCATGTTCTGCCTGCCGTACCTGCCGATTCAGCTCTGGTTGTTACAATGGGTTCAATTCGAAATGATCCCTGTAAAAATCTTTTTCAAAACCACTCAATGTACATCTTAATGGTCAAGCAAAGAAAATGTCAGACACATTTTTGATTAACACTGGAACTGCCAGAATGGCCATTGTGATCATTCTGCTCAGATAAGACTGTACGGTATTGAATTTCTGTCATGTCATATTTAAACATGAAGCTTCTATTGAGATTATAGAATTATTAATTATCATATTTTAGGAAATCATGACCCTAAAAATTAAATAATTTTTATTTTTTTTTATAAAACAGCCTTATGCAGAGCAAAGTTTTTTCACCTCAATGTAATGATTTTGTTACAGAAGCACAACTTTGCTAGGGAACAGATGCATGTATTGTCATGGTTTGTGGTTGGGAAAAGGAGCGAGGACTCAAGTGCAGGAAATAAGGGTTTTTATTAATAATAAAATAAAACAAAGAGCAAAATAAACAACCCCGAGGGGGAAAACATTAACGAAACAAATATACACACAAACAAACTTGACAAGGCAGGCTGGCAGGGATCTGGACAGGACAAGGAGGAAGCGGTGTACAATGATGACGAACTGGCACAGGACAGCAGACATGAGGAGATTATATACAAGCGTAAATTAACACACAAACAGGTGAACATGATAAACTAATAATGGGTTAACAAGGAGGGTGGGGCTAGACAATAAACGGGAGAGCACATGACACAAAGACAACAAGCCATGTGCTCACATAAAACAAGACTAGAACACGCAAGCACGCGGTGCATGTAAACATACACCACGTGCTAAACACAACACCAACAGACGTCTGAACAGGGGACACGAGCACACGATAGATGTAAACATCTTACCGTGCGCTCACACATAAGCACCGCGCATGCTTCATCTCAGCACCAACAGAAACCAAAACCAACCAGACTGAGACGCTGAGAATGAAACAGCGCGATGCCGACAGAACAAAACAAACACGAGTACGAGCGCGCACGCGCATCACAAGCACACGCAGGCCGTACACGTCCGCATCAAGCGGGAGCGCGCACGGTCCGCACGCACTCACGACAGCGCGCGCACACAGAGACACACACAATGACAGAACACAAGTGCTCGACCCGAGAAAACTCGAGCCGAGCACAACAGAGCATGACAAGACAGAGCTAGTGTCTGGACTCTGCCACCTAAACAAGAGTTAACAAGACCAGAGTGGCAGACCCCTGACATGTATTTTCAAATGTACAGATAAAAAAGTGGACCCTGAAATGTATACGATCAATTTGACTGTTGTGTCCGTTTAAGGTAGAAATACTCAGAACTTCTTTGTGTTTTGTAATTATTTTCTTATTATTATTATAGAATCAAATATGCACATATTAGAAGTGGTCAGTGTATATACAGTAGTTGTACTATGGGTTCTATTTTAACAAAAGTATTAAATTAACAAAACGTTAAAACAATACAAGTGCTTTGGTAGTTTTAGTGTTAATGCTGGTGAATTATTTTAGTTTTATTTCTGTACAATTTTTTTTTTGTAAGTATTAAGGCATTAAATAAACCATGCTGGCATCTAGCTCTCTGCAACTAACGCCCCAGTATGTTGATAAGAACTCTATAGTGCTCTGTGAGCACCGTCACTTGGATGAGACAATAAACTGAAGTACTAACTCTCTGTGGTCATTAAAAATCCCGGGATGTTCTTCGAAAAAGAGTAGAGATTTAACCCCGGCATCCTGGCCAAATTTGCCCAATGGCCTCTGTCTATCGTGGCCTCCTAAACATCCCCATATCATAATTGGTTTCATCACTCTGTCTCCTCTCCACCAATCAGCTGGTGAGTGGTATGTGGTCTGGCGCAATATGGCTGTCATCGCGTCATTCAGGTGGATGCTGCACACTGGTGGTGGATGAGGAGATTCCACTCGAAAATGTGTAAAGCACTTTGAGTGTCCAGAAAAGTGCTATATAAATGTAAGGAATTATAATTAATTAGCTTCTTTTTTATTAATTGTTTGCATCGTATTAAGTCTATATGGAGGAGATCAAAATTGCAAAGCAATTGACTATTATTTTACATGAATAAAGAAGTTATTTTAATCTCGTTTCATTAGTTACATATATTCTGAAACATGGTTTGGGAAACAAATATGGTCAAAATTTGAGAACACTCTCTGATTTCCATGAATCTTCATTTGGCACCTTGTGGTAATTCCCTTAAGCATCTGGCAAACTATTTTCATACAGGAAAATAGTCCAGTCATACAGCAAAATGGGAAAATTAATTGGTTGAAGCTGAAAACACTGAAATAATGGAATGTCCATAGTCCCAATCTAAATCTAAAAACATAGTAGCCTATGTTTTATTAATTGTATGCACCTTGTTAAAGTCTATCCGGGGGAGATCAAAATGATAAAACAACCTACAATTATTTTAGATTAAATTAGATTAGATTCAACTTTATTGTCATTACACATGTACAAGTACAAGGAAACGAAATGCAGTTTAGGTCTAACCAGGAGTGCAATAGCAGCAAGTGCAGGATACAGGTATAAGTTATAAAGTGCAGTTATAGAAAAACTATGGTGATATTTACAGATGGATGTACTATGAACATTATATACAGGTTGTATTAGCTATGAACAGAGATTTACAATAGATGAATATATGTACAGGTTGCTATTAATAATTTTACATTAATAAAGAAGTTATTTTAATCTCATTTCATTAGTTACATATATTCTGAAGCATTGTATTGTTTTGGGAAACAATATGGTCAAAATTTGAGAAAACTCTCTGATTTCCATGAATCTTCATTTGGCACCTTGTGGTAATTCCCTTATACATCTGGCAAACTACAGTATTGAACTTGCAGCCCAACTTTGGGTAAAGAAGTCAGTGAAAGGTGAGGTGAAGTGCAGTAAATTTTGGGGATGATTTCTGTAGCAGGAGTTGACCTTTTAATGACAGAGTACATGTAAATAGTCATCAGAAGCACATTCTGAAACATGCTTTCTGATTTCTCCCCTGCATTTGCCGCCAATCAGTCCGCAATTTTCATGCAGGAAAATAAGTCCAGTCACACAGCAAAATGGGTAAATCAATTGCTTGAAGCTGAAAACACTGAAATAATGGAATGTGTCTAGTCCCAATCTAAATCTGATTGAAAATATCTGGAAAATCCTTGGGCAATAGTGTCCAAACTTGGTTTTGGAGGGCCACTGCCCAATAGAGCTTAGAGTAGCTTCAACTTGCCACACCTCTCCTGTCTAGAAGATGCTTACCCAGCTGAAAAAAAAAACAAAGAAAATAAAAAAGAAAGCATCACAAAACCAGCTATTTTAAAGCCAACTATTTTCAATGAAAAGTCGCTGAATGTCGATAGATTACAACATACGTCAGTTTGCATATTACTGATGTCATCACGTCCAGCAGTTTTTGTTAGGGGTATTTTCACTATGCTTTACATAAGCATGTCAACTGAATTAAATGTATTGTTGCTTGAATACAGTACATCAGTATAGATGTGTAGTGAATTTGCAATAATCTCTCTGACATGATAAACTCCCACAATTTCAGAAACTGTCACTAAAATCTCTGTAATTAGGAACAGCAAAAAAAATAAATGGTCAAATTATATTGTTAAATTTAAAAGAAAAGAGAAGCAGATCGGCTTGACTATCTAAATAATTTGCCATTGGTACGCAAAGGAGTGATCTGCTCTCAGGCTGCAGGTGTGAGAGACGGCTGTGAGGCACTGGGCCATTACCCGAAGTTTGTTGGGAAAAGTAGGAATGGTACAGTACGAACAGATGAGAATATAAAAAACTCCAGTAACACTAAAAAAGTCGTTAGATTTGTCGCTGGTCCTTTTTTAAAATATATTTGTCGCTGGGGGGGGGTCTGAAAAGTTGCTAAATATAAGTTGGCAACACTGCACAAAACACATAAAATACTTTGTAATAGAAATTCCATTAAAACCATGACATTTTACCAGTACATTTTAATGGATTCTGTGTTTTGGAAGATTTTACATTACGGTGTACAGTATTTGTTTTAAATTGCCATCAGTAGAAGACAAACATTGCCAGTATAGACCCATATGACTAGTATAGTTTATATTAAACCCACTATCGTTTTCATTGTAACCATTAAAACTAATAATTGCTGGCAACTCTCACATGGTATCCCACCAAAGCTAAGCAGGGCTGCGCTGGTCAGTACCTGGATGGGAGACCACATGGGAAAGCTAGGGGGCTGCCAAAAGTGATGTTAGTGAGGCCAGCAGGGGGGCGCTCAACCTGCGGTCTGTGTGGGTCCTAACGCCCCAGTATAGTGAAGGGGACTCTATACTGCTCAGTGAGTGCCGTCCTTTGGATGAGATGTTAAACTGAGTTCCCGACTCTCTGTGGTTGTGAAAAATTCCTCGATGTTCTTCGAAAAAGAGTAGTGGTTTAACCCTGGCATCCTGGCCAAATTTGCTCACTGCCCATCATGGCCTCCTAACCATCCCCATATCATAATTGGCTTCATCACACTGTCACCAATCTGCTGGTGTGTGGTGTGCGGTCTGGTGCAATATGGCTGCCATCGCGTCATCCAGGTGGATGCTGCACACTGGTGTTGGATGAGGAGATCCCCCCAATGTGTAATGCATTTTGAGTGTCTAGAAAAGTGCTATATAAATGTAAGAAATTATTATTAATATTATTATTATTATTATTAATAATAATAATAATAATAATAATAATAATAATAATAATAATAATACAAAACCAAAACAGCATTTTCACCTTGATTAGCTGGTTTAGCTGTGATTGATTAGTTTAATTTAATTTAATTAAATTAATTTAATTAGTAGCAGTAAATATGAACAGTACAGTATATGCAGAACTGGGATACCCCTGCACTACATTCAGTAAACTGTGGAAAAACTGGAAGAAGAGTGGATCAAAATCATTGCATATTTATTTGACAGAGACGTACTGTATGTAAAATTACTTTATGTATTCAAGGTTTATGAGTATTAATGTATTGATTTCATTGCTGCAAATTTTTTCTCAACTTGTTTTGACTTTTCGCAATTATATATTTGCCATCCATTGTGTGTCTCATAGTTAAACTTTACATCAATGCAACATAAGCAGTTTAGAATAATTACATCTTGTTCATTTAATCACATCTCACTGGGCATTCCTGAGAAACTTCTACTGCCAAAATATCAGCCAAACTGTGAAACATGGTTCGCTGCCCACTGTCTGTATTGCCAGGCCTTTTAGGATGGATTTCATTTAATATAAATCTGACAATACCTTTACAATTTAAAGTCCAAATGACACTGCACCAAACGGATATCGAGCAATCCATGCAATAGGCAGATTGCATTACTGCACATCAATTTTTAGACTGTCTGTAACCATTTGTCAGAAACAAGAACCGAACAACTCCGGGTTGCAGGGTGTGTTTTAGGTGGACAAAACCGCACAAACCCAACTGGGTTAAATATTTTTTTTTTCACAAAAAAATGTGGTTTCACAAAGCTCGATATAAATGTTCTCGGTTAACTCAGGCAGCACATGCAGCTGAAAGTGTGACACGTGCAGCAAACAGCTAATCACCCAGTACAATTTCTCATGAGAGTCAGCAATTAACTTCTCTGATGAAGATTAGTAGATATCATTGTCAGAAATATAATACATTTACAAGCCAGAAATAAACACTGCGAAAACACAGCAAAAGGTTGAGAAGGCAAGTTAAAAGAAAATATTATTGTATCAATGTATCAAAGGTCTCTGGACTTAAAGACAAACTTTACTTCAATCATTTTATATTACAAAGTATGAATTTTAAACGGAATGCCAATGAAAGACCAGAGATGCTGAAAATGAAGCATACATATACCAACACACAACATACTGTAGCAGGCAGCACAGGTGCAGTGATGTCACACCCTCTGTGTCCAATCACCACTCTCTCTCACAAACCACCTCTCTCCAATCCTATGAACCAGCCTTCTAATCACCTGCACGTGTTCCCCCTCATCGAAGTACACTATAAATACCTACCTCATATTTCCACTCATTGGTATTGAAGTTGGATGGTTGTCCTCACCCTCGCTACTCCTTTTCTTCCATGGATGTTCCTTGTGTGCCTTCGGATACTTAGGGTGCTTTCACACCTGTGAATCGATTCAGTTGTTCCGAAACAGGGATTAAAATTGTTACATTGTTGCTCTTTGTTGTTGGCGCGGTTCGCTTTCACACGGCAAAGTTTCTAAATGGACCAAAAGAGCTAAAACAAGTCACGTGTGAGTAAACTCTCCTCACATTGGTCAGAGTTTCACGGTTTATTTTGCAGAGTCCCGCTCAGCTGTCGGGGGTGGTTTGGTGGTGTTTGACAGCGTGCGCGCGACATGTCTGAAGAGCAAGGAGGGATGCGGTGGGGAGGGGTGTCGAGAAGGGTGCGCGACGTATTTTGGGGACCGGGAGGAAAACGCGCGATTTCCGGGAGTCTATCACTCGTTTGCGGGCATCCGGGAGTCTCTGTGCATTTGCGGGAGACTCCCGGAACTTCCGGGAGACTTGGGATGTCTGGAATGACTCATAATCTACTCATAATTCTCTCTTCATATAGCCGTATGCCTATTACATTTCCATAAAACATTGTGATATAGGCGGGCTCGGATCGTATCGCTTTCTCACTACAATCGATCCGCTCCAGGGTTCGTTTCAATCGAGCCGAGACCACCTCATTCAGGCGGTCTCGGAGCGATTGCTTTGGCGCGATTCCGAGCGCGATTGCCCTGTTCACATATGCCAAACGAACCGCGCTAACTGGGCAAACGCGCCAGGTTCCGGAACAAAAGTCTAGGTGTGAAAGCACCCTCAATCTGCTGATCAAGGGAAGTGATTACTCTCATATGGTGTTTACTAGTGGTGGGCAAAGCGAGGCTTCGTGAAACACTGAAACAGTCAAAGCAAATGTGTCGAAGCTTCGAAACCCCACTCTACGGTGACACCTAGTGGTCATTTTTTATGTATTGCACTGAACCCGCTTCAGCAAAGAACACTTGAGCAAATTAAGGTATTAAACCCCACTTTGCAAGATCGAGCATTAAAGTGACACAGGGGAGCGGTTAAGGTTCCTGACTTCCATGCAGGGATAGTGGCTTCGAATACAGGCTAATGCAGCTGTTTTGAAATGCTTATATCAGTTTGAATTGCTCTGTCCTTGTGTCTTTTTGTTTCAACATTGGTCTGACATGCGAATAAACGCTTTGTGATTAAATATGTCTTGTTTTGGTCATAAAACAGGGTTGTTGCTAGATCAGACACGGTTGTGGCCAGAAGTTAACAAGAATTATTTATATTATTTATTAAATTTCCCATTTACTGTATGTTATTAATGTCTACCCAAAACTGAAACCCAACTATTACAGTATTCTAAAAGTATCAATTATTGTTTTACAGTGTTAAAAAAGGCGCTAAATTCAGCAGCTGTATCCTATCTAGACTACACCATAAAACAGTAACATGATTAAAATACATAAAATCATGATTTCAGAGTATTTGTTCAAGTCAGGATTTGAACCCAAAGTCAATTGAAGCACAGTGACAACGTGCATACGTACGGTCCACTAGGCCATATGAGCCGTGACGTCATCTGACCTTGTCAGTTAAATGCAGATTCGCCAGGTCTCGAAATGCTTCTGAACTGATCGATGCTTTGAATCGCTTTAGTCACGTGACAAGGTGTTTTGAAACCCTTTAGTCACGTGACTTGGGTGTTTCGAAACACTTTAGTCACGTGACCTGGGTGTTTCGGCTCATGCTTCGGTGCAGTGATTCGAAACGCTCGTGCTTCGGGATCTCGACACTGTGTCGAAACGTCAGTTTCACATCTGCCATCCCTAGTGTTTACTAGATCTACCATTCACCTGATGATCTGTGTGTCTGTATACTCACCTTCTGATGTTCCCAAGAACAAACTGTTTGTGAAATTGCTAACATCAGATTTTTACCTTATGAGCTGTTGAAGAAGATTGCTAACAGCCGTAAGACCATAGGCTCCCATTTTAATATGGTCCAGGCTCTGATTGGCTGCTGGTCGCGGAGCTATAAAATTACATTTCCGGCAAAGTTTGAGGAGCTCATTTGTGGTGCGACGGTTGCTGGGAGTGGAGAGCTCCTGGATTTCCCAACCCCTCTGGCCGAAGACCAAACTTCATTCTTGTACAAATGTCCATGTATGCTTGCAACTTTTTGAGAGTTTGAGCTGGTAGGGGCGGCCTGCCTATTTATTTTGATTACTTTTGACTTTATGTTCAGGGAGGAAGGTAAGCTTCCTGTATTTTTCTTTAAAGATTTACAGGTAACTTAGTTTATTCCCTTTTGCATATTCTTTTGTTTGTTATTTTGGCATGTGGTCACCCAAAGAGATGCTCATTTAAATAGTTTTTTTTTTTTTTTTTTTTCTCTCTGCAATAAATCTATTCAATTACACAACTGAGTGTCCGTGTTTGGTTGTCGACCGAAGGGGATATTTTGCATACATTTTTTTTGTTTGTTTCCCTTAGGAAATCCACCATCCTTAACATTTTGCGTTTATTATGCTCATGTTGTTTTACCCTAGACTTGGGGTGTAATAATAACATTAGAGGAGACTTAAGCCAGGGTCACACTGCACTTTTCGCCCCATAGACTTCCATTCAGACAGACTGGAAATGCAAGCTCGTGCGATTTAAGTTTTGCAGTTCTGTGCATTGCAAAGTTCAAGCTTGGTAAAATCTGACCTGCGCAAACACATTATGTGATTACATAAGACCAATAGAAAATCTCTCTGTACGCAAATTAAAAATATGGACTAATCCCTTGCTTTTTGTAATGTCTAATGAACTTGTTTAATTCTGCCCCTTTTTGGCAGCACCGTATGACAGAATTTCATTTGGTCAAACTCTAGTGTGACCGCTGCATTAGAAGAGACACCTGGAATTAATAGGTTGAATAAGGGAGATGTCTGTCAATGTCAATGTCAATGTCAGTTTTATTTATATAGCACTATTAAACACAACCAAAGGTTGACCAATGTGCTGAACAATACAAATCACAAAGAGAAAGGTATAAAAGTATAGCTAAAACAAACAATTCCCACTGATAATTATTATAGCTAAAACAAACAATTCTTACTGATTAAATGCCAAATCAAAAAGGTAAGTTTTCAACCTAGATTTAAAACAGACAGAGAAGATGTAGACCTAATACAGAGGGGCAGAGCATTCCACAAGGTAGGACCAGCTACTGCGAAAGCACGGTCACCCCTGCATTTCAGCCTCGACTTTGGGATGCATAAAAGTCTCTGGTCAGATGACCGAAGAGACCGACCAGGCTGATGTTCTGTCAACAGGTCTGACAGGTAGGAAGGAGCTAGCCCGTTTAGGGATTTAAAAACCAAAAGGAGAATCTTAAAAGTGACACGATAGTGCACAGGCAACCAGTGCAAAGAGCGTAAGACTGGTGTGATGTGGTCATATTTTTTGGTACCGGTTAAAAGCCTTGCAGCAGCATTTTGAACTAACTGTAGGCGAGATAGAGTTGTCTGACTGATCCCAAAATATAGTGAATTACAGTAGTCCAATCTAGAAGTAATAAAAGCATGAATTATTTTTTCAAAATTTTTTCTAGATAAAATGGGTTTGACTGTTTTTAAGAGTCGAAGCTGAAAAAAGCAGGATTTGACCACTGCGTTAATCTGTTTATCAAATCTCAAGCCATCATCAAAGATAACACCCAGATTTTTTACCCAAGGCTTTACAGAAAGCCTTGATTTCTCAAGGTTTACTGGTGGTGTCTTAGAAGAATTTGACGCACCGAACAAAATCATTTCAGTCTTACTCTCATTAAAATCTAGAAAGTTCAAAGACAACCAAGCTTTCACCTCTGACAGGCAAGACATAAGAGTCTCCAACCCACCTGAACTCTGTTTTAAGGGCAGATAAATTTGAGTGTCATCTGCATAACAGTGGAAAGACAGACCATGTTTTCTAAAAATAGAACCCAGAGGAAGCATATATAAGGAAAAAAGAATAGGGGCTAAAATAGAACCCTGGGGAACACCACATGACAAAAAGGCTGCCTCAGATGAATGTTCACCAATGGTAACTCTAAAACTACGATTGGAAAGATAAGATTTAAACCACTCCAGGGCACTTTCTTTTATCCCTACACAATGCTCCAAGCGGGCCAGCAAAATGTCATGGTCTACTGTGTCAAACGCAGCACTCAGATCTAGGAGCACAAGCACAGCACAATCTCCAGAATCACCAGTTAATAAAATATCATTTAAAACTTTCACAAGTGCGGTCTCAGTTGAATGATATTTTCTAAAACCTGACTGAAAAACCTCAAAGATTTTATGATCATCTAGAAATCTTTGCAGTTGCTGCAAAACTACTTTTTCTAAAATCTTTGTAATAAAAGACAGATTTGAAATGGGCCTATAATTTGCTAAAACAGATGGATCTAAGTTTGGTTGCTTCAGCAAAGGATTTACAGTGGCATGTTTTAAAATATCAGGTATGTTACCAGTTTTAAAACATTGATTTACCATGGCCGTAATATAGGGACCTACTGTGTCAAAGACTTGCTTTAAAAAGTATGGTGGAAGAGCATCAGTGGAAGAACCAGACAGCTTTAACTGACACACTATTTCTTTAAGCTGTATAAAAGTAGTTGGTTCAAACTGGCTAAAAACAGCAGAGCAAACTGAGGCAACAGAAGGATCAAAGTCAGATGGAGAAATCCCCAATCGAATATTACTGATCTTATTAATAAAAAATCTGAGAAAATCATCACACCTCGTTTTTGACCCATCTGGGAGCACACCAACAGATGGATTCACAACAGCATTAAAAATGGTAAAAAGAGTTTTTGGTCTATGGTAGTTCTTGTCAATAATTGCCGCAAAGTACCTTGATTTTGCTAATCTCATTTCCTTTTGAAATTTGAACAATGACTCTTTTAATATTTCAAAAGAAATTTGAAGCTTATACTTCTTCCACTGACGCTCCGCTTTCCTACACATCTGCCTTAAGGAGCGTATATTGTCATCAATCCAGGGCTCAGATTTTGATTTAAGTTTTGAGGATCTAGTAGGAGCAACTGAGTCTAAAACTTCTGCACATGTGGAGTTAAACTTGGACAGGAGCTCAGCTGCACTCAAGTCACATTGGCTGACATTCACTGATTGAAAAGCATCACTAAAAGCTAGTGAAAAAGCTTTAGTAGTGTTTGAGGTGATTAAACGAGATTTACGCATGAGCTGGGTAACTTTAGGGGTATCAAAGACAGAAAGAACAGAGAACATAACAGTTTTATGATCAGAGAAAGCATTGTCAAGTACCTCAAGATCATTTAGAGAAAACCCATTTGACAGCACAAGATCAAGTGTATGTCCCAGCTGATGAGTTGGGACATTCACATGCTGTTCTAGATCAAAAGCATTGAGCAGAGTAATAAATTCTTTTGCTAGTGTATCACCTGTACAGCATACATGAACATTAAAATCACCAAGAATCAACATGTGTACTCTAGGAACCGAGTCTGGTTTCACATTACATTTGGACCTGGGCACGCTTACGTCATCGATGATGTGCTGTTCAGTAAAAAGCGCTTTCGCTCAGCACAGTGGAGATTTCTTTAGTTATATCGTTTAAGTCGTTTGATATGCAGTTGCCGAACAGATCAGCCACTTTTGACGCTCATAAAGTCCTCGTGCTACAAGAATTAAGAGGTTTGCTTAAGGTGAAGCTGTTGTGCAGTGAGGGATTTGCGTCTTTAATAAACTATGACAGTTTACATTCATTGAACAGTACGAATGATTGATTAATCCATATCAAACAGTCCCTTAAAAGTCATGTCTCTCTTTCAGTTTCGGGCTTAGGCACGGTTGCACTCACACTGCAAGTGTACCGCGCCTGAGCCCAAGTGAACCGCGCTCAGGCCCACCTCTTCCAACCGGGCCAGGGCTGGCCAAGTGGACCATGACTGAGCCCAGTTCAGAGCACTCACACTTCTCAAACGATCCGGGAAACGGGCCTGGGCACGGTTCAGATAGCATAATGTGAGTTTGCCCTTAGATGTATGTAGGCAAAGACTTGAAATGAAAGGTAAGTATATGTGCAAATCACATTATATGTATCAGTGTGGAGTGCACAGTATTGTTTGGTTTTGTGTATCAACAAGACCGTATATTCTTCTTCATTTGATATTGACCAAAACCAACCTTATTGTGTGAGAGGGGGTCGAAGTAGGGATTGTTCACTCTAGAGGTAAATGGGGTCAATTTGTATTGTAACTGATTACATTTATGAAGCGGATTGTTATAATTCACTGCATTAAGTGTGCTTTGTCCATGGTTCCTTTCAAAACCTTGATCGTTAAGCATATATAGGCATTTCAAAAGTGCTAAACAGGTGTGACATTAATGCCTGCACACTCTCCTGTCTTCACAAACAAGGCTTATTAGTAGTGACTTGCTAAATCTGCAGTCACTCCCCTTTTCAATTTCCTGCCTCGCTGCACATTCCACAACAGCAAAAAAACAGACCCTAATATGCCTATACTGTATACAAAAAATGACATTAATAGCTGCTTCCATAAGAAATACAAGCCGAGAAAATGAGAAATTGCAGAACAGCTTGTTAAACACTCAATTTCCTGCTTTGGTAGTAATAAGAGCTGGGGTTATATAACTTCTACCTGCATTTGTATGAAGAGTTTCCACTTAGGTCTTGCTTATTTCTTCGTTTTTAATATATAGTGTCTCTCGCAAGTATAGGGTAAAGAGTGAGGCTGAACAGTGGAATAAATTCGATGTCTACATCGTGTCTAACAAGTATTCTTTCACTTTGCACCTACAGTGACACTGTCACTCAGAGCAGAAAAGAAGTCATTAGGATTTTTTCCTACTATGGTGGAAAGGCCAGACACACAGCGTGTTCATAGCTTATTAGCTCTGACCTGTCACCCTAACACTGCATTACATACTAGTTAAAAGCACTTCAGCCGAAATAGACCAAATGTGCAGAGCAACTCTCAGCTGGTCTGAGGATCTGTTTGCTCCCGATATAAAGATAATTTTGTCAGTGTGATTGCAGGTGTATGATTCTAAACATGGTCTAAACTGCTTTGTGCTTCTTTACCTTCAACCACTTCCACAGGTTATTCCAAAAGCTGCCGATTATGATGTTATCATCCACCTCTATTTTAATTGCTTGTTTTCCATCTCATTCAGTAGTACTCATGCACCACACTTAATGCATTCCAAACAGTATATTTCACCCTTTGAAGGGCACTTCAGAGTAAAAATAATCATGGCTGCCATATTGAAGTGTTGTTCCAACTGAAGTGCTCAAAACTGGCCACTTCGAAGATCCCTTCAGAATGAAGGATTTCTAGGGTACAGCTGATGGACATTTTGGGCCCCCATTATTCTTTGCGCAGGGAAGTTGTTGGTATAGCACACTGTTTTCCATTCGAAGAGCATATTTCTATGCCCTAATCCCTGTCAATCTAGAGGGTAAACCCTTTGAAGGGATTAGGGCATAGGTTTGAGCCCTTGCGAAATGGAACACAGTGACTGCTCCTGTATAAATGATACAGAACATGGTAAAATAAAAGTCTGAAATAAAATCCAAACAAAAGTGGACACAAGTAATATTTTAAAAAAAAAAGTTTGACAATTTCAGTGACATGAACACTAGAACTTCAACGCTAATGAACATGCAGAAAACAATTTTACCTCAAACACTTCTACTCTCACTTTAATGTATGTCTTTAAGGTGGTTAAATATTGATGTTCCAATATATCGTTCTAAAATTACCATGTTTAATGAGAGTTTTGACTGATATGGAGAAATAGGCATGAAAGCATGTATGTGTGGTTAAATCGCTACACCTTTAGATGGTGACAAACTTTTATATTGAATAAGGACCAAAATGATAACTTTACTTACATTTCAACAAGGCAAAATCAAATTATTGATGAGCTTATGTAAAACTAAAAAAAAAAAGTGTTGTCAAAACTAAACCAGCATTGGGTCAAATATGGACAATCACAAAGTATTTATTTAGTTATTTATTTTTTATCCCAAATTATGATTTATTTTAGTTAAATTCAAATCACACTTTTTAATCCAATTGACAATAGTTGGACTTACCCATATTTGGCCCAGCATTGGGTACAACAACCCAGCAATGTATTAGATTGTACCACAAGAAGTATATACTAAAAGAAAGGCACAAAAAATGTATCTGAAGAATGAACACATGCCGGGGTAAGCAGACACAGACTTTATAATTACTTTAACTTGCTCCACTTACACAACAGCATATATTATAAAATTGTTATTTCATTTTATTTAAAAAGACACCCTGTTTTGCACCAAGACTGCATGTAAACAAATTTAAAGAGAATCAAACATGACCTTGAACAAAACAAACAGGTGGTTTCATTGAGAGTAATAGACAGGATAATGCCAGGTTAGTTGCCTTCTAAATAAACAAACTTGCTTGCCTTTATTTGTCTTGGAGACAGTAATGTTGAATTCACAAATGCACATGTTTTGTAAAGCTGTATTTAATATTACAGTTTTTCCCAATTGTTTACACACATTTTCTTAAAGGATGTCTCATATTGTCAGAACTCTACACACAAATCACAAAACACACACACATTGTGCAAAACCCTTCAATTCTCCTGCAAAATCAAACTTTACATTCAAAACAATGTGATTTCATCTCAAAATGGTGTTTTGTTTTCAAATGACACACACAAGCCATCACATGAATAAACATTTATAAGAACCATTTGAACACTGATGTGCTTAATGTAAAACACTATGACCACTTCTTCTCCATTCATCATAATGACTTACTGTGAGCCTTTTTTTGTTCAGTGTTACAATTACTGCAGACAGTACACAGGCCTACATAAGTGCATTGTAAAATATTTCAGAATATTGTTTTTATACAAAACACACAAATACATGGTACCAAATATGTTTGACTGTATTTTTCCCACAAAAACAGTGTACACAGTGTTCATCCCAACCAACACAAAGTACACACACATAACGTGGTCTACATATGCCATCAACAGAAGGATTTACAGAATACTGTTGTACAGTAAAAAAAAAAACTGTGGATTTCAGTCATACACGTTCCAACCCCAGGCAGAAAAAAAGTCCTCAATACGATTGAGAAATGGAGAATATGGAGAGAGATAAACAGTGAACCAGTAATGAACTAGATGAGCTCTGATTTCTAAATTGCAATTTTGTGTGACAGGTGTTTACCCATGTGATGAGTTAGTATGTAAAGTAGGACAACTGACTTTAGAATTTTGAATAACAGTGTGTTCCTTGTGAAAACAAGAGATTTTCTGCATGAAAAATGTGCCAAATGCAGAGAATTGCGTGTAGTGTTTTGAAAAAAAATGTGTTTTAAATCTGCAATTTGAGTGTAAAGCAGGAATTGTGCTTGTAGTTTAGCAGAATTGGTTCAGGGGGTTGGTGCATCAGTTACATGTTGTAGTCATTGTGTGTGAAGTACAAGTAATTGTGTGTAAACAATTGTGAAAAACTGTAACACATGAGTTGATTATTTATACTGAATTTGTGCAAAACATTGCCGTAATAGCAGACTCGTCACAGGTGGTAATTTAGAGGATTAAAAGCAAACAAATATGTAATCATACTATTTTTGTCATCTTAGAAGCAGGAAAATAACTACCCACACTTAAAAAAAAAGAGTCACAATGAAGTGTATCATCAAAGACTATAGAATACACAAGGCATATCCCTCTTATCTTTTTGAATAGGGAAAAGTGTAACTGTCAATATAGTGAAGTACAGGAGCCAATTATCGATCTCTATATGGTAAAAAAAGCCTGCTTTCTAGTACAGGAGCCAATCATCGATCGCTATAGACTGACAATACTCTGGGGGAGGGGCTTGGACCAGACGTGAGTTTCGGCAGATTTTGTGTGATTTGGACATTTAGAAATTAAACTAAAGAGACAGTCGTTGTTTAATTTTATTGGTGATTTCTAATATGAAATTCAATCGTAAGCTTGGCAAGCAATTTTGGAGAATTTGATGTTTTCCCATTCAAACGGAAAGCCCGAGCATACTGCCCGAAAGGCATTTCAAATATGGCCGCCGAGTGAAATTACTTGCCTTAAAGGGATTTTGGTATCATTAACTGTTTGTAACCTTTTGATATTATTGAATTTGTCAGTTTTTTAAATGTACAGGTATGTTGTCAGATTCTTTAGAATCAACCTCAATCTGTTAAAATGGATTACTATTAGATTTAATCAGTTAAAATATATGGATACAGTATGGTAAAAATATGACTAGCTGTGGAAAAAGCCAGTTCCACTTACTTAAATTCTATGAGATAGGCTTATTTAATATTTAGGGGCAAAATTGACGCAGCTCCATGCTACACACAGTAAATCAATTAATAATAAGCATGTTAAACACATCAGATTTATTGATATTATTACACTAATATTGTTCTTATTTGTTTCACTTATGTTTAACTAGCAAATATCAATCACATAAAGTTTATTAGTTTAATTATGCTGAAAGTATGTAATCCACATGAGTGGAAATGCAAGAATACATAAATCTTATTTGTTAAGCCTAAATATCTTTTGGAGTGCAACATGGATCAGAGTTGAGTAATGTGATTTGTGTTGTCCATTTGGTGACATTAGTGAGCATGTTGGTTGAGTTACATAAGTTATAAGCGTGTTTGGATGAATTGGGTATCCCGGTTTCTTCACCCCCTACCTTCCCATCAGATCCAAATGAATCACAGTCCTATTTTGTATTCAAAATGGTGAATTTAGTTTAGTTTAGTTTACTTTAGTTTATTAAATTTATAGAGCACTTAAAATCAGCTATGGCTGACCAAAGTGCTACACATAAAATCCAAATTTCACCAAAAGATGCTATCACTGGTCATCAGATTACTGAAAACACATATCATCAGGTCTAACAAAATTACTCACTGCTTTACTGGTCATCAAATGGTTTTATTTGCATATAAATACTTTTAATATGTCATGTAATAGCTGCTATTTTAGGTACAGTAGTTTTAAAGTGTGTCAGTATCTGCTGTCTTAAATTCTGCAATGCAAAAATAGTCATTGGTTTTCCACATGATGAATCTCCAGTAAGGCAATGCCCTCAAAAACATACTGTAGCTATGTCTTTTCTCCATTGTTGTAAGCTGTTTCAGGACAGCTGGCATTTACACCACAGGCGGCTGATCTTTGACCCTGCTTTCATTACTCATGTACGATCCCTCAACCTTGCTGTATGTCCAAGCTCTTTAAAGGACACACTTCAAAGAGTTTGTGTCATACTGTTAGTGTTTGATAATTCAAACTCTCAAAGGATGGATGAATTTTTCAAAGCCTTAACAAAAAAGGATACTTTCAGGGGTGCTTTTTAACTCATATGTGAGGTTTTTGTACGTACATGTGATGTTACTTTTGTCATCAGAATCGTTAAATTGTAAACAATAAATACTTTTTTGATTGTGTAATACTGATTTAGAAAAAAATCTCAATTTTCATGGCAATTTCAAGCCAACAGAAACAGAATTATTATTATTTGTTGTTGTTGTTTATCTGTGATCACTTGCACGTTCAGGGCTAATTATTCATTCACTTAATTTTGCAGTGTTTGTTTTTGAAGCGAGTAGGTCAGGTTCCCACTTGCCATTTGCCATTAATGTTATTTTTTGGCCCAAGCTATGAAAAGAATATTTTGTGTTTGTAATAAAAAAAAAAATTGTGCATAATTATTTTATTATGAATACAAATACACTCACCGGCCACTTTATTAGGTACACCTGTCCAACTGCTCGTTAACACAAATTTCTAATCAGCCAATCACATGGCAGCAACTCAATGCATTTAGGCATGTAGACATGGTCAAGACAATCTGCTGCAGTTCAAATCCAGCATCAGAATGGGGAATAAAGGGGATTTAAGTGACTTTGAATGTGGCATGGTTGTTGGTGACAGACGGGCTGGTCTGAGTATTTCAGAAACTGCTGATCTACTGGGATTTTCACGCACAACCATTTCTAGGGTTTACAGACAATGGTCCGAAAAAGGGAAAATATCCAGTGAGCAGCAGTTCTGTGGGTACAAATGCCTTGTTGATGCCTGAGGTCAGAGAAGAATGGCCAGACTGATTACAAAACACGTCGAACCTTGAGGTGGATGGGCTACAGCAGCAGACCACCACACCGGGTGCCAATTCTGTCAGCTAAGAACAGGAAACTGAGGCTACAATTCGCACAGGCTCAACAAAATTGGACAATAGAAGATTGAAAAAACGTTGCCTGGTCTAATGAGTCTCGATTTCTGGTTCAACATTCGGATGGTAGGGTCAGAATTTGGCGTCAACAACATTAAAGCATGGATCCATCCTGCCTTGTATCAACGATTCAGGCTGGTGGTGGTGGTGTAATGGTGTGGGGGATATTTTCTTGGCACACTTTGGGGCACAATAGTACCAATTGAGCATTGTGTCAGCTCCACAGCTTACCTGAGTTTGGTTGCTGATCATGTCCATCCCTTTATGACCACAGTGTACCCATCTTCTGATGGCAACTTCCAGCAGGATAATGTGCCAGGACATAAAGCGCAAATCATTTCTGACTGGTTTCTTGAAAATGATAATGAATTAACTGTACTCAAATGGCCTCCAATCATCAGTCTCAATCCAATAGAGCACCTTTGGGATGTGATGGAATGTGAGATTTGCATCATGATTGTGCAGTCGACAAATCTGCAGCAACTGCATGATGCTATCAAGTTAATATGGACCAAAATCTCTGAGGAATATTTCCAGTATCTTGTCGAATCTATGCCATGAAGGATTAAGGCAGTTCTGAAGGCAAAAAGGGGAGTGAGTGTAAATCTGTAGTGTAAAATTCTGCCAAATTGATTTATTTGTACATTAGTACCTTTCTACATTTTTAACTGCTAGTTCTGAAAGTACGTCTCCCATTCAGTACGTTCTCCCTCCCCCCCTTTCCCCAATAAAAGACTTTCTTAAAGTTTAATAAGCCATGAACCAAGCCAATCTACTATGAGAATTGTTCATTCATTCATTTTCTTTTCGGCTTATTCCCTTTATTAATCTGGGGTCAGCATATGTTTTATGCTGCGGATGCCCTTCCAGCTGCATCCCACCACTGAAAAAGAGGAGAATTATAATTTTGAAAACATTTGTATAAAGATAAAAGGTACACGTATACAAAAATCTGAAAAATGCGTGCAACATGTTTCCAACCCAGGCTCATTTTAAAAATGAAGCCCTATATACATTTCTCCAAATACGTCCGAGGAGGTATATTATATTGCAGTTTTTTTGTTTTGTTTTCGCAAATCCACCAGAGGCCACTGTGCACACTTTTTGAGATCTCAAATTACTCTTGCAAGTGTCATTCGCACCTGCTCCTCTCGTGTACATTCATCAGTGGCCGCTGTCTACTGACTGACTGACCGCCTCGTAGCGTTCGTTTTAAAGACTAAATGCAGCCATACTTCTAGCTACACAGTTCACGATCTCCAGAAATGCAAAGGGCTACATTTTCAATTGTGGATTTTCTGCACAGCATCATGAGTAATGTATTTGTTCTGCACAAATTCTGTTATTAACCATAACTGAATTAAAAAAAATAAAATTGACTGAATGCAAACAGCTGGGTTAAACAAAAGCACATCCAGTCAATTGACCCCGCCCTCCTTAGTTACTGTTGCTACGCCTGTCAAGCTTTCATGCCTGCCATGTCTATTGCAATGTGTATGCGCTGGTGTCAGACATTGCCATATAATTAGTCATTTTTGGCAAACAGGTGAGATATCCGAGAAAGCCAGACAAAATAGGACTGCAGTATGCATTACAGGGGTATATTCACGACATAATAGGCAACCGATTAGAAAATAATTGAATCAAAATTGAAGCTAGGTTAGCTTAGCCGCCTCATACGCTGACCATTCAACAGCTTAGTTCATCCACAGCAGGAGAGGTGACATTTAAAATTATCTAATATTAACATATTAAACCGAGATTTCTCTTCTTTAGCCAAAAAGCCTGATAGATTAATTGTTGTGCAATTAAATACAGCATTACTAACTGACGAGGAAACACGCATGGACAGTGATCTACATCATTCATAGAAAGAACAGCCAGAAAGGGGAAATTGATGGATTTGTGCCGAATATTAGCATCATTGACCCAAAACAAAGTGCAGTACCTATAACTGTCTGTATGTTTGTGTGCTCTTTATACCGTTTCTATTCTAATTTGCAGTTCAGTGGAAGAAATAAATAAATTGAAATGCAAATAAAAGTATAAATAGCAGAAGTGAACAAATAGATTTTCCCTACCAAATATTAATCCGACACCAATTTCAAAAGCAGACACTAACCCGCTATACTGTAACATCGTCACCAATGACTAAATCTCCAAAAGACAGACGAAAACATTTGATTTGTAGCTCTGACATGGGCAGGAAGCTTATAAATGACCCAAAAACAGCTGCGGATGAAGCATATTGATCGCAAGTGCTCAGTTTGTGATCACATCTCTGTTTTGTTGTGTTGATATGTAACGTTAATTTCAAATACTCGTAGCTTGAAACAGATGGAAATATGATCGCTATTAGTATGACTACTATGGCGAGGGCTTAAACAGAGCAGTGCTCATAATATATAGCGAAAAAAAAGAGAAAGACAGCTGTGAAACATAACCTGCTGTGTATTCTTGTAGGAAACACAGTTAAAATTTTTTTAGGGTAAGAGGTGTGTGAGTTAACTCCGCTCCTTTAGCACCCCTCACACTGCTTGATCCACGCTGGCATTTCTCCCCTTGGGTTTTAGGTTTTGAAAAGGGAAAAAAAATCCACCATCCCGTCCAAACTTTTAGGATACCGGGTGTGCACAATCCATATGCACAACGCTTTGGCCTGTTTCCCTTGCTCGAAAGCTTGACAGAGCTCCAGCGCGTAGCTACAGTTGCTAAGCCACGATTGGTGGATGGCGGTTTTTGGGTGTGGCTTAGCGAAGGGTCAATTAACAGGTCTGATTTTAAAGGGTTGACAGCTGTTATTGTAAATGAAGAGTTGAAGCAGACAGTTGTGCTGTAAGCCAGCTAAATAACATTCCCTTTGCTAAAGTTCCTACAATAAAAACAATATATCAGAAGAAACCAAACATTTAAGTTTGCAAGGCCAAAAACAGATGTACAAAATCAATAATAGTGAAATTTTCAGCAGCAACGCAGCACTGGCTCGAGATAGAAAGAGACTGTTCAGTCAACAACCCCAAAACTTCCTCACACCGGACCTGATGTTTCACTATATTTGTGAGTTTTCTGAGTGAAGGCTGACAGAAATAGAGATTGAGATCTATTAAAAAAAGCTCTAGATATGGAAGCACAAGAGTAGCAACAGAAACAACACTTCAGTTCCTTGTGGATTTTCAGCCAACACCCTGAAGAGCTCTGAAAAATGCATGAGGGATAAAAATATATCACATTGTTCCATCTATGAAAAATTTAGTGGGCGAAAAACAAACGTATTATTCCAAGCCTAATATACATCCAATAAAAGACCGTAAAGGCCTCTGAACCAGTTTGGGATTTAACATGTGTTTTCCTTGCTGATAAAAGCAGATTGACTGATGCATTATAGAGGAGCAACATGTGACAACGGGGGCAATCTTTACACAGGCTCCGTCTTTACTAAAGGGGAAAAAAAGCTTATCTGACAGGAAAGCAGCTGGGATTTAGACTAACTAGACAGGTGCAGTGTGCTTATAAGCGCTGAATACTTAGCATGCACATAATAATGAACCGTCTTGAAGATATTATCACAGAGATTATCTGTGTATATATAATATTTGGCTAGAAAAATAAAGAGTGTTGAGAATGCACAGTTATAAATAGCACATTCTTTGGTATCTTTGATTGCTATCTCGAATTAAATTGCATCTTGGTGACCTTCAGATGGCTGTCCAACTTTTGAACTGTATGTTATTACTTATTGATTGAGCCTGGCCTCTACAAGACTCAAGACTCTGAGTTATGGGCTCACTTGAGTCTGCAAGTGAACTTAGTCATTGGATTGCTCAACGGTTCTTTAATTCTGACATGCATTTATTCTTTCAAGTTCTAATTTGGGTTAGTTTTCTGCTCCTGTTTGCTTGTCTGTTTTGTCAAACTGGGGTGAACTGCTGGCATACTTTGGTATCAAGATTGATTTTATTTCTAACAGAAATTACAGTACATTCTAATCTTGGTGCATTGTTTTCCTCTGTTTTTGAAGCATGCTAATGTTTAAATGTTTTACCTAAGTGTATTCCAATCTATTCAATGTGTCGCCCAGTCCAATAGAAGGGAAATTAAACAAAAGACAGCAGATATAGTATCTTTCTTCAGGAAGAGAAGCAAGAACCTGCCAACTGACTCTAAGGCACAGGAGAATATAATTTAGAAGTGAAAGAGAGAAAGAACAGACTGACTAAGAGAATGAAGCAGAAGAATATCCAGAGCACAAACCCAAGAGAAATATCAGGTATACCCTTACTCACACACTGTGGTGTCTATTTGAAAATTAGAAGGAAAATCAGTTATATCAATTCATTTAAATAGTTCAAGAACCTGGGCGACGCAGTGGCGCAGTAGGTAGTGCTGTCGCCTCACAGCAAGAAGGTCGCTGGTTTGAGCCTCGGCTAGGGCAGTTGGCTTTTCTATGTGGAGTTTGCATGTTCTCCCTCGGTTCGCGTGGGTTTCCTCCGGGTGCTCTGGTTTCCCCCACAGTCCAAAGACATGCGGTACAGATGAATAAGTGTGTATGGACGTTTCCCAGTGATGGGTTGCATCTGCTGCGTAAAACATATGCTGAATAACTCGGCAGTTCATTCTGCTGTGGCAATCCCAGATTAATAAAGGGACTAAGGTGAAAAGAAAATGAATGAATGATATAGCAGTTTTTGTTTTAAATTATGCATGTGCACTCCGTTATATTCTAAAAATGATTTTGTCCTCGTAACCTTTTATCAATACCATAACCTTCTCACCAGCCTTGAGATGAATATTCTTCACATTTTGTCACATGGAATCATTCGGGAGGGGCTATCATAGCATGTCTTGTTTCTGCACTGCTTTTGTCCATTCGTCAATCTTTCTTCATTTTGTTAGCAACAACCATCTTCCAACAATCCAATCGATTCCCAAAAGATTAAAACCATGCACCTCTCTATTTTTTTCTTCTAATTTTAGGACCATTTCAGTTTGATGTGCATCACAATCTGGGCAAAAAAGCACAATCTTAACCTCCATTTCATGGTGACTTTAATGTTGGTAGAGAGCTATGTTTGTCTCCATAATGATTGTTTTTGTGCCACCCCAAACTGTTTGCTGTTCCCCGCTTGGCCACCCCTCTGACAAATCCATGGTTCTGCCACTGCCAGTGTGGCACCAACAGCTATGGCATTTTCAAAGTCACAAATGATCTTTGTTCCTCATTTTAACTCAGTATGAACTTTAGCAGATTATATTGACCATATCTGCATGCCTGAATGAATATCAACATGTGATTATATTACTATTTGCATTGAACAGGGGTACCTAATAAAGTGGCTGCTGAGTGTCTATTAAAAATGTCTGTATTCTGATTTATTTCAGAATTTTCTTTAAAGGTATTACAGAAGTGTTTAAGCACTTGCACGGTTGTGGTGGTTTCATCATTATCTTTTATCTTTTGATATTTTCTTTAGCCTTATGGCTCTTTGGCCTCATTAATTTTCCTTTCGGCTTAGTCCCTCTATCAATCCGGGGTAGCCACAGCGGAATGAACCGCCAACTTATCCAGCACTTGTTTTACACAGCGGATGCCCTTCCAGCCGCAACCCATCTCTGGAAAACATCCATACACACTCATTTACACTCATACACTACGGACAATTTAGCCTACCCAATTCACCTGTACCGCATGTCTTTGGACTGTGGGGGAAACCGGAGCACCTGGAGGAAACCCATGCAATTGCAGGGAGAACATGCAAACTCCACACAGAAACACCAACTGACCCCGCCGAGGCTTGAACCAGCAACCTTCTTGCTGTGAGGCGACAGCACTACCTACTGCGCCACTGCATCAATATTTTGGCTATCGGTCCTTATTTTGGTTGAGCTGCTGGTGATATAACAATTGTGGATGGATCAAAAAACAGATAAAAGTTGTAAGAACTGACCTTGTAAATAGTTCTGTTTTCTCTAGAAAATGTTAATATTTTGAACATAATTTCCATAAACTGTCCTATCAGTAATGATGTGTGTATCAGTTGAATAGAGTCAATTCCTGATTTAGTCTTTTACTTGTTTTTTGAATGAATAAATTAAAGTAGATCAATTCAAAGTTGTTATGCTTCAAATCGATTTTACAAACTACAGATAACATGCCTCTAAAACGTCCACAATAAATAGTCTAATAAATCATATTTAAAAAAAAAACACATTAATTACATTAAAAACAAGTTTTTTTTACATAATACGTGTTTGTATTGTGTATGTGTTCATTCATTCATTCATTCATTCATTCATTCTCTTTTCTGCTTAGTCCCTTTATTATCCGGGGTCGCCACAGCGGAATGAACTACCAACTTATCCAGCACGTTTTTACGCAGCGGATCCCCTTCCAGCCACAACCCCTCTCTGGGAATGTATGTGTTATTATATGTGTGTATATTATGTATATGTGATACACAAGTATACATAGAAACAAAACTATACAAACAATTTAATCACATCGATATTTAAATATAAATGTGTATCATATGTATTTGTATCTAAATATAAATAGACTTTCTCAAATAGATGCATGCATGTATTTATATATACATACTAATATTCATGGATGGGCAGTATTTATGCTACATGCATTTCAAATAGGTATTTTAAATACAAAATAGTATTTTGTAATTTGTATTGCATAAGGTTTATGAAAATGTCTTAATATTTTGTATCAAATACCTTAGTGCCTTGTATTTTTGTAGTTTCAAAATACTGTACTTTGCAAAAAAAATGAGGCCTCTGATTGGTGCTTTCTCAGTTATTTGCCTAAGCTTGAGATCAGAAAAGAAAACTGGTTCATCTTTAACCTCTTAAGGCCCAAGCTGTTTTTACATGCATTGTTTATTTCTCTTTGCTATTTGGGCTTATTGGAACCTCATTAGAGTAAAATCTGCGTATCATCTTTTGATATGATGTACTTTTAGAGACAAATGATGTCCATATACTGTATGTGGACTTGTGGTCTGAATTTACATAAAACACTTTTTCCTGAATGTTTTTAATGCATATTTTACTTTATATAACTTTTTTTGAACTTGCTTTAACTATCAGAGAGTAAAAAACAACATTATTTCCCATTTTGGACAGTTAAAAATAGGGTTTGGGACATTTGATATGCTGCAGGATGACACTGTATGTCTGAAACACAATATAAGACATTGAAAGTGTTTTAAACAGCCACTTAAGAGCTGAAATGTGCTGTCCACATATGTGCACACTCGGGCCCTAGTAGGTTAAGAAGGTGGTCAATGATTGGAGTATGGATGGAAATTATGCTTAAATTATCATATTTTTATGTTGTGGAGTTTTCAGAAATCATGTTTTTACATTGGGAATAGTTTAATTGCAAATTAAAATGAACTCTTCATTTAGGCCTGTCACTCTTTTAAATCTAGGATTGATAATAGATTGAATAATCATTGAACAGAGATGATTGGATGATAGTATATGTTCTGACTCATAATCTGCATTAAATGATTTAGACCGTGGGATATCATCTTCGGTACAGTACTTTCTGTATAAAATTTGTGAAAAACTTATATTAAACTTAAAGAGAAACACAAGATACCTTTGGGTTACAAGTTCAACAGGTCCCCTGTAGGTGAATGAAGTGGCAGAGAAAACGTGTTGTTATGAAACATTGTTTACTTTACTAAGTCAGATTAATGGTGAAGGGTGATCAGCTCGCCCTATTGATAGAAGGTTTGTGAAGAAATTTCATGCTCCCATTTAAAAAGTATTTTGTAGTATTTTTAAAATACAAAAACCATACATACATGTCATACATGTCATTTTGATACAATTAAAATTGATGTACATGATATGTTATTTTAAAATTCCTTTCCTGCTAATATTACACATTAAACACACTTGAATGATGTCAAAACAAACTTTTTTTAGTGGTCTGTAAATTTTTTCCAGAACATTTTTTTTCCAGAATTTTTTCCAGAACATACAGTATATAGCCACAGCCATATCACCCTGCAGCCCAAGACTGAGCCTGGTCAACTAGGTTGCTGTTGAAAGTGGTGTTAGAGAGGCCAGCAGGGGCCACTCAATCTGTGGTCTGTGTGAGTCCTAATGCCGCGGTAAAAGTGGAGGGGACACTACACTGTCAGTGGGTGCCGTCTTTCGGATGAGATGTTAAACCGAGGTCCTGACTTTCTGTGGCCATTAAAAATCCCATGGCACTTCTCGTAAAGAGTAGGGGTGTAACCCTGGTGTCCTGGCCAAAGTCCCTCAATCGGCCCTTACCCATCATGGCCTCCTAATCATCCCCATCCACCGAATTGGCTCTATCACTCTCTTTTCACTCCACCAATAGCTGGTGTGTGGTGAGCGCACTAGCGCCATTGTCCTGTGGCTGCCGTCACATCATCCAAGTGGATGCTGCGCATTGGTAGTGGTGTGGAGAGACTCCCCTCATGATTGTAAAGTGCTTTGGATGTACGGCCATACACAATATATAAATACACATTACATTACATATATATTTCTACATTATGCCACATGTTTTTTTTTTTAATATTAAACATATATAAATCATTGAAATAAATACAATGTGATAACCTTTTTTTTAGAATCTTGTAACAGTTGTGACAAATTATACATCTCCAGGCCCAAAACACAAACATACATTAATAAATAAACAATTAGAGATTTACAGCAGCATCAAGCATGTGTTTTCTCATTTCAGCATGGCACACTGTGAGCAGCAATCCACTGTACACAAACAGCTTCAAGCTACATAACCTTCATGCCCCCAATAAAACAAACCAACAGCCATTCAGCCTGCCAGCAGGAAGTAAATGCCTGAATTTGTAGGCTGATGATGGCACTACAGCAGATGCCCGTAGAGGCCTGTGCTCAACTGTGCAGTGATTTGTTATGCATTGTATGGATCAAACTACAGCTTTTTCAGCATATACAATATATATCCAAAGGGTTTGTGTGTCCAAGTGATATTTTAAAGAAAAATGAAATCTTGGTCATCATTTACTTAGCATATTTTTCATAGGACAGACTTTTTTAAGAGAGAACTTATTTGGAACAGGGTTTAAACTCACATAAAGGAAATATGGAGATGGGAAGGTTGATGTTTAATGTATAAATTAGGTGACGCAGTGGCGCAGTAGGTAGTGCTGTCGCCTCACAGCAAGAAAGTCGCTGGTTCGAGCCTCGGCAGGGTCAGCTGGAGTTTCTGTGTGGAGTTTGCATGTTCTCCCTGCATTCGCGTGGGTTTCCTCCGGGTGCTCTGGTTTCCCCCACAAGTCCAAAGACATGTGGTACAGGTGAATTGGGTAGGCTAAATTGTCCGTAGTGTATGAGTGTGAATGAGGGTGTATGGATGTTTCCCAGAGATGAGTTGCAGCTGGAAGGGCATCCGCTGCATAGAACTGTGCTGGATAAGTTGGCGGTTCATTCTGCTGTGGCGACCCCAGATTAATAAAGGGACTAAGCCGAAAAGAAAATGAATGAATGTATAAATTAAACTGAAAATAAAATTACTTTTGCTTAAACACAAACAAAACTACAATATAAATGTCCTTTTCCACTGTTAACAGACCTTCTTTTATCCATCAGGTGCTTCTCTGTAGCTATGTTTTCATCCAAATGTATTGGAAAATAATAATGGAATATTGCATAAAACATTTGAGAATAAAGCATCGTTTCCATTAACCCAGGCTCATTCTGAAAACGTACCACTATATAAATTTCTGGAGAGCACCAAACACGCCCCAGGAGCTGAATTTTTTTGCAGTTTTTGTTTTTTCGCGAATCCACCAGAGCCTGCTGTGTACGCTTTTTGAGATCTCAAATTTCTCTCGCGAGTGCCATTCATGCCTGCTGTTCTTGCGGAAATCCACCAAAGGCCGCTGTCGACTGACTGACTGAATGAATGACTGACTGACTGGCTGACTAATCGACTGAGCCACCCTCCTTCTTTAAACCCAACCAATAGTGTTTTCAAAAGCACAGATTGACCTGCACACCCACTTTCCTAAACCCAACCGACAGTTTTAAAAAGTAATCCAGAAAAAGAAAAGCCGTTGCCTGATTTTTACCATGTTTTCAGATTTAACCACATTCTCACCCTGTTATTTACTTGTTTGTTTTATTTTTTGACTTTTATTTTTGTCTTACCCGCTTTCTGCAACTGTTCTTCGCCAGACTTCCCCAGTCGTCATGATCAACGACGCTCTGCGTCTCAAGTCCATCGACATACATAGCGAGCTATTGGCTGAACTGGTAACAGCGGGAAAGCCGTTCATACGGAGGTAAACAGTCAGCTGGTAAGCACGAAAAGGAATGGCATCATACCCAGTGCTTAATTTGGAAATTGGCAGGTCCTGGAACAGATCAGGGTAACGGATCCGGCATGTTACCAGAGGAGGGAGAGGTGTCTCGGACGACAGTGAAAAGCCGGGGGGGTCGAAATAGGGGGGGACAAAAGTGAAGAGGGTTGGGGAGTGAAGAGTGAGGAGGGGGGTGTGCGTGTGACGAGGGGGATCTGTAAAATGAGGTGCTGGATCAGATTTCAGAGGTGCCGGATCCGGATCCAGCTTGTTCCGGCACAAATTAAGCCCTGGTCATACCACCCTGAATGTTCATTTTAAAGACAAAATGCAGCCATATGTACTTCTGGCTATATAATTTGCGATCTCCAGAAATGTATATGGGGCTACATTTTCAGAATGAGCCTATGTTGGTTTTCCAACCAATTAGTCGAAGATAACAAAAGTCTCACTGCATAATAAACTGGTACCAAATATATATAAAAAAGGAGAAGGTTAAAAAATTATTTGCGCCTCAGAGGACGAAGCTTTTGGAGCGCTTTGCGGCCGCTGTAAGACAGTTCTGGGAGGTAATAATACGGAGCTATTTTGATGACAGTCATTGGTTAAAGAATTTTAGAATGACAAAAACAACATTTTAGATGTTGTGCAATGTGATCAGTTCGATGGCTTGCCCATTAATACCATCTCATTGCCTATTTCTCATTTTCATCATGCATCACAAATTTCCCCCAGCAGCAAGGGCTCTCAAGCAGTGCATTCCTCGCTCCTTTTGGCTTTGTCAAATCTACAACATAAATGTCCCAGTTCGCACTTGTGGACTTAGTGGGTCAACAAGACTGCACAGATTCAATAAATCAAACAAATCTGGCAAATATTGGCCTGATATTAAATAATCTGAACCCAGCATTAGACCAAGTTTGCAACCATTAAGCAAACTGTTCTCTCATCACTCACTTTCACTTGAAGAAATATCATCTAACCCTCTGCAGCCATCTGGTTCGAGATTTATCTGAGCGTACGGAGCGTTGACACGATCACACAATAAAACAAGGTCAATTGCCTCAACCCTGCATGCAGAGTGGGTCAAATTGTGCTGTACTTCATTTTATCCCACATATTTTCGCATTCTGGAGCTCTGACCACCATCAATATCCATAAGCACTTCAAAAGAAATTCCATCCCCTGGTCTGACTCTATAAATACGCAGTGTGCCACCAGTGGGGCATCACGCTTGGCTAGTCGTGCCATCTGTCAGGAAGTAGCAGGCAGTGCGGAGTGCAGGCCAGACAGAGGACCAGGAGCAGCAGGGCCGTTCACATGGCTTGGCCTTGTCCCTCAGCCCTGATTTCGGGTTGTTCAAATGCACAGGCATACGGACAGGAAAGCTGTGTTCAGAGCATCAGCGATAACTGGACTTGGTTGTTGGCCTCTGAGGTCTTTGGGGCTAAATCTAGTCTGCTGTTAGTGTGGGGGGCCGATGAGACCGGTGTAATAATGGGCTGCCAAAGTTTTAGGAATACTGGGATAATGGGTGCAACATGGGTCATGGTATTTTTATCACTATGTAGGGCAGTTTCACATCCCTTTATTTTGAAAGTTTGATGTATTGTAAGTAGACTGCTAGATAGCAATGCAAATGATATTTGATGAATATACAGATTTTTTCTGATGAAAATAAATATAGGAGCGTTTTCGTCAACATACAGTACAGTGCATCCGGAAAGTATTCATAGCGCTTCACTTTTTCCACATTTTTTTATGTTACAGCCATTGCTGCAAATGTATTAAAAATAAAACACATGTACATAAGTATTCACAGCCTTTACTCAATAATTTGTTGATGCACCTTCGGCAGCAATTACAGCCTCAAGTCTTTTTGAATATGATGCCACAAGCTTGGCACACCTGTCTAAGGGAATTTTTGTCCATTCCTCTTTGCAGTACCTCTCAAACTCTATCAGGTTGGATGGGAAGCGACGGTGTACAGCCATTTTCAGATCTCACCAATAGGATTTAGGTCTGGGCTCTGGCTGGGCTACTCAAGGACATTCACCAAGTTGTTGTGAAGCCACTCTATTGATATTTTGGCGGTGTGCTTTGGGTCATTGTGCTGCTGGAAGATGAATCGTCGCCCTAGTCTGAAGTCAAGAGCACTCTGAAGCAGGTTTTCATTCAGGATGTCTCTGTACATTTCTGAATTCATCTTTCCCTCTATCCTGACAACATCCCCACAGCATGATGCTGCCACCACCATGCTTCACTGTAGGGATGGTATTAGCCTGGTGATCAGCTGTGCCTGGTTTTCTTTAAACTTGACGCCTGGCATTCACTCCAAAGAGTTCAATTTTAGTCTCATCAGACCAGAGATTTTTTTTTCTTATGGTCTGAGAGTCCTTCAGATGCCTTTTGGCAAATTCCAGGCGGGGAGTGGCTTCCATCTGGCCACTCTACCATACAGGCCTGATTGATGAATTGCTGCACAGATGGTTGTCCTTCTGTAAGGTCCTCCTCCACAGAAGAACACTGGAGCTCAGACAGAGTGACCATCGGGTTATTGATCACCCCCCTGACTAAGGCCCTTCTCTTCCGATCACTCAGCTTAGATGGCAAGCCAGCTCTAGGAAGAGTCCTGGTGGTTCCAAACATCTTCCACTTACGGATGATGGAGGCCAATGTGCTCATTGGAACTTTCAGAGCAGCAGAATGTTTTCTGTAACCTTCCCCAGCCTTGTGCCTCGAGACAATCCTGTCTCGGAGGTCTACAGACAATTCCCTTTGTCTTCATGCTTGGTTTGTGCTTTGACATGCACTGTCAACCCTGGGACCTTATATAGACTTTTCAATATATTTTTATATATGCCTTTTCAAATCATGTCTAATCAACTGAATTTACCACAGGTGAACTCAAATTAAACTGCTGAAACATCTCAAGAATGATCAGTGGAAACAGAATGTACCTGAGCTCATTTTAGAGCTCCATGGCAAAGGCTGTGAATACTGATGTACATGTGATTTTTCAGGTTTTTTTATTTTTAATAAATTTGCAACAATTTCAAAAAATCTTTTTTCACATTGTCATTATGGGGTATTGTGTGTAGAATTTTGAGGAAATACATTAATTTAATCCATTTTGGAATAAGGCTGTAACATAAAAAAATGTGGAAAAAGTGAAGCGCTATGAATACTTTCCGGATGCACTGTATATATACTGTATATAGTGGGGGAAATTGATTACCTGAGCTCATTTTAGAGCTTTACTGCAAAGGCTGTGAATACTAATGTACTTGTGATTTTTCAGGTTTTTTATTTGTAATAAATTTGCAACAATTTCAAAAAATCTTTTTTCACATTGTCATTATGGAAGATTGCGTGTAGAATTTTGAGGAAATAAATGAATTTTAAAATGTTTGCCCAGTAGCTCACCATGTACGTCAGTGGACTTGAGACACAGAGAGGAGTTGACCACAATGTCAGGGTTCAAGTCCAGTGATGAATGGTTCCAGAAAGTGGGTAAGACAAAAAGAGATCACAAAAAATTTAATTAGCAAGTAAATAAAAGGGTGAGAATGTGGTAAAACCGCTTACCTCTGTGTGGACAGCTTTTTCACTGTTACTAGTTTGTCCAATAACTTGCTGTGTACGTTGAAAGATTTGAGACACAAAGAATGATTCCAGAAAGCAGGTACGACAAAAACAAAAGGCAAAAAATTTAATAAATGACTAAATAACAGGGTGAGAATGTGGTAAAATCTAAAAAATGGATGGTAAAAATTAGGCTGCCGCGAAGAGGATTGCTTTTGAAAGCATTGTCAGTTAGGTTTAGGGAAGTGGGTGGAAGCTAGTCAATTGATGCTTTTTAAAACACTATCGGTTGGGTTTAGGGAAGGGGGGAGAGTGGGGATATCGGTTGGTTGGTCAGTCAGTCAGTTGACAGCAGCCTCTGGTGGAGTTCAGCGAGAACAGCAGGTGCGAATGGCACTCGCGAGAGAAATTTGAGATATCAAAAAGCGTACACAGCGGCCTCTGCTGGATTCGTGTAAAAAACATAGCTCATGGAATGTATTTGGTGCTCTCCAGAAATGCATATAGGGGTACGTAATCAGAATAAGCCTGGGTTGGATGGATGGATGAATGAATGAATGAATGAATGAATGAATGAATGAACGAATGAATGGATGGATGGATGGATGGATGGATGGATGGATGGATGGATGGATGGATGGATGGATGGAAACTATCAAAAAAAATGTGTTACATACATTTTTGAGAAACATCTGAGACAGTTGAAACTTTCATGAAACTCAAAGGATCAGAACAAAAAGTACCATGGAAAAACATCAGAGACAAAATTGATACTTCCATTAAAATGCTAAATCAATCAATCAATTAATCAATCAATCAATCAATCAATCAATCAATCAGTCAATCAAATACAAAAATATAAAATAATAATAATAATAAAAATAAATATTTTCATTCAGCCTGCAAACAACAAAAAAAAGTTTACTGTTCACTAATCTACCCAACTGTAAAACCACATAATCCAAATGATCATTGAATTCAAAAGAACCAGCCACGTAAAATTCAATTCAGTAATTATAAGTTTTCCCATTCTCCACTTAAACAGCCCTTTCTCCATCAGCTCTCAAAACATCAGCCTTCGACTCCGCCCCAAATTAGCTTAGTGCACAAATATGCAAATGTCACAGCTTATTTTGGTCTCGCCCGCTTAATTACTTCTCATGTGAATATTGAGTAAGATCATAGCCACGGCAAATTTACTGATAACTCATGCATTAGAAGCAGGCAGAGCAAGAGTGGCCTAAAACAGCTTAATGAAGTGCTCTTGCCAAAGGGCCCCATCGCACTCTGTTTATCTCCCTCCGACCCCATCGCTCACACTTCTGTTATCAGGAGTGTTTACACTGGCGCGCCGCTCACAGGCTGATTAATTAACCAGCGCCTCTGCCCCGCACACCACTGGCACGCACTCCAACTCCTCCCAGCCTTTAAGGAGAAACACTGCAGGGCAGGCAAAGACACAGTTTCTTATGAACTTGGCGTTTTTGAGATTTTTGGTTTATCATAAGGATTTTTCAGTCTGCTGTCTACTTTTTCTTTTGTCGCACTTCATCAATTTGTTCAGTTACAGTACATATTTTGGTATCACTTTATATTGATGGTCTCTATTGGACGTTTTGTTAATTATAAGTTGCATTGCAACTTGAAAGATACTAAAAACGTAATCAAATTGAAATATGTCTGCTGGATTGAGTCCTGGTCAGTTGGCCTTTCTGTGTGGAGTTTGCATGTTTTTCCTTCACCAAACTGATTTCTCTGAGAATCTTGGGTCCATGCGGGTTCCAATAGGTCTTCTGCAGTATTTGTGATGATTGGGATGCAGTTCAACAGATGATTCCTCTGAAAAATCTACCTTCTGCCACTTTTCCAAATGATCAACTAGAAGTCAAGTTATTATTTGTTTATCTTACAACTGGGATCAACGACAAGATTTTTGTCAGGTATAGTGTACAGAGTGAAGAATCTAACTACGGATCTAAAAATCCCTATAGCAAACGTGTGTGTGTGTTGTTTAAGAAAGCAACCATTTATTTGTGTTGTGTTTTATTTTCATTTGTTTATATTCATTTATTTGTCAATTAATTGTTTTAATCATATGATCATTAGTCATTTATATAATTATCAGTTTATTATTTTATTGATCATCAGCAGTGGTGTAAAGTAACCAATTACAAATATCCAAATTACTGTAATTGAGTAGTTTTTCTCAGGAATTGTAATTTACTAAGTAGTTTAAAAATGTGTATTTTTACTTTCTCTTGAGTACATTTTTAGTGCAGTATCTGTACATTTACTCCACTACTTTATTTTTCTTGTCCATGAGGATTAGAAAAATCAGTCCACCTGAGATTCCAATCGCACATACCATAAAAGGTAAATCGCATCATAATGAACTACCTCAAGACGTGTGCAATTTATAATAGCAGCAAACTGTTTAGAAGTATTAAAAGTGTCCACAGAGACTGTTTAGATGCATGTCACTGATGAGAAGATGATGGATGTTTACTGTATGATGACCGAAATGGCCTTAAACAGGCACAGGACGTCAACATGACGTTTGACTGATTGACATTGAACCCTAACGTCAGGAGGACGTTGCATTTTGTTTGGAAATCAAAATCCAAGTCAGAACTCAACGTCAGGCCAACATCAATATCCAATGTCCAACCTAAAACCAACCAAATATCAACGTCTAATGATGTTACAGCTTGACGTTGTATGAACGTTACCCCTATGACGTCTATCAGACGTTGGATTTTGGTTGGCGTACCTGATGAATAAATGTCAGTATTTGACATCATATATGACGTTGGTTTAAGATGTTGGCTCGACGCTGGATTTTGGTCACTTTCTAACCACCCAAAATCAACCAAATATCAACGTCATTTGACATCATTATTGGACATGAAAATAACGTTGTCCTTGGATGCTGGCTTGACAATTAATTTTGGTCACCTGACATTACAACCTAAATCTAACCTAATATTAATGTCTTATGATGTTGTGTGCCTTCTGGGCAATAACTAAATGCACTACAGAATGTTACGTTTACACACACATATTAGCTTTTGAAAGCGCAATGCTCACTACTCACTACTTTTGAAAGGTCTACTTTTTACTCATACTTTGAGTAATATTTACAACAGATACATTTACTCTACTTGCACTACATCTTTTGGCAAGTAATGGTACTTGTAACTTGAGCATGATTTTTCAGTACTCTTTCCATCCCTGATCATCAGTTAATGATTTGATTATTGATTTTTATTTGTCATATTAGTTATCATGTTTTTATATTTTATTATGACTATTTTCATATAATTGTTGCTTTATTATTTCCTTTTTTTTCCATATAGTTATAATCTTATGACTGTGTGGATTCAAGCAACACTTGTTTTCATGAGTAAGAGATAAGAGAATTTCTCCATTTCAAGGTCTGTATTGTCACTGGACAATGTTGTGAAGCAGTAATTTTCCATTGCTGTTGATTGTGGTAAAATAACACTGTTGAATTTATCCTGCTTAGGCAAAGTTTGAGCATTGAAACATATGCAACTTAGATTATTCAACAAACTCTGCTCTTTCTTTATCGTCATTACATTGTCTCCTGCTTCTGCTCTTCTCCAGCTTTCTCAATCAACTCCTATGTTGATAGGAGATTGTTAATTCAGTTGAACAGTGGTTAACAGGCAGGGTGCGAACTACAGGGGAGATAGGGGACGCTTGGCTCCCCTAAATAAGGCATGGGCTACCCTGAAAACATGATTTGTGAAATTTAAAAAATTGATGACAATGTGTTATTTTGACATGCGGTTTCAGTATTGTGTAATGTGATCATGGATTATTATGTGTAAAAGGACAAAAATATAATTCATTCATGCATCACGGCGATTTACACCTCACCTTTATAAGTTTGGTAAAGTTGATTTTAGGTTTGATATTAGCCGGACATTAACGCACGCAATTTTAGGAATCATCTGCAATTTACATCGACAGGATCAAACGCACAGTAACGCAAAGAAGAAAAAAGTATTTTTCAGAAGATTCCAGTAAATGGTTAAAGGCTAGACTGATTTACTACAAGTAACAAGGCTATTAAACTTCTAAATACACGGTGCATACAAAGCAGAAATAGGCAATATCTCTTGTCGTAAGCATAGAGTACACATCAGCTAAAGCACTTAAATGATATTTTCTCACATATTCCCCTTATTCCCATTTATGTATGCATCACACAAAAAAAGTACACTATTTCACCTAGATGTAAGCTTCTCATTCTAAAGAGTGCTCACATTCCTACGTACTGAACTGACTTACTACAGGTGAGAATTTCCCAATTTTTCTTTAATATAAGTACAGTACATAAAAACTTTAGAATAATATTCCCAGAAGCCAGACTGGCTTACTACAAGTGAGATTTATTCATATAAATATACAGTATGCAAATAATTTAGAAAAAATATTTACAGCAACTCACCCTACTGTAATTTTATGATTTTAAAGGGTGTAGTACAGGGGTAGGGAACCTATGGCTCGGGAGCCACATGTGGCTCTTTGACTAAAAATATGTGGCTCTCCAGCTGTCTCTCTTCAATAATATTTTAAAGTTTAAAAATTATAACTGTCACTAGAAATCAGTTTCCTATTGAAAATACAATTCCAATTCCCTTGTAATTGTATTTTTTACAGCAAAATGTACAAGAACTCAGTTTACAACAAAATGGTGTTTCAACCAATGTGCGCTTGTGGAGCTGTTGATTAACTTGAATTGTGACAGCGATAAAGGGCAAGCAACTTACATTTCTATGGTAACCTCGCTCATGTAAATTCAAACAACATTCATGACAGATGATGGCGAAAAGAAAAACAATTCTATAAATTGCCCCATCTTCATACATTGAGATGCATCATATTTGATTATTTTTGAGTTGTGCATGGACACAAGTAAAGGTTTTGTTATATACACACACCCCCAATGGCTCTTTAAAAAAACCATTTACCAAAAAAAAAAAAATCAGAAATGGCTCTTTACTGAAAAAAGGTTCCCAACCCCTGGTGTAGTACATTCGTATAGGGCTTTCTACAGGTGAGATTTTACCCATATTTTCATTCATAATTTTACAGTACACAAATAATTTTCAAAAACATTTACTGTAATTTACTCTACTGTAATTGTATAATTTTACAGGGCGTAGTACATTCATATAAGCCAGACTGACTTACTATAGGTGAGATTTTAACCCTATTTTTATTCATATTCTTACAGTACACAAATATTTTGGATAATATTTACAGTAATTCACCATACTGTAATTATATGATTTTAAAGGGTGTAGTACATCCACAGAGGCCAGACTGACTTACTAGGTGAGATTTTACCCATATTTTCATTCATATTTGTACAGTAAACAAATAATTTTTAGAATGATTTACAGTAAATCACCCTACATAATTTTTTAATTTTATTTTAAAGGGTGTAGTACATTCGCATAGGCCAGACTGACTTACTACAGGTGAGATTTTACCCATATTTTCATTCATATTTGTACAATAAACAAATAATTTTCAAAAATGTTTACAGTAAATCACCCTACGGTAATTTTATGATTTTAACAAGTGTAGTACAATCGTATAGGCCAGACTCACTTACTACAGGTGAAATTTTACCCATATTTTCATTCATATTTTTACAGTACACAAATATTTCTGAAAAATAATTACAGTAAATTACCCTACTGCAAATGTATGATTTTAAAGAGTGTAGTACATTCATATAAGCAGGACTGACTTACTACATATGAGATTTCATCACCCATATTTTCATTCATATTTGTACAGTAGGCAAACTATTTTCAAAATTATTTACAGTAAATCACCCTACTGTAATTGTATGGTTTTAAAGGGTGTAGTAAAATTGTATAGGCCAGACTGACTTACTACAGGTGAGATTTTACCCATATTTTTATTAATATTTTTACATCAATAATTATCAAAAAATTATTACAGTAAATCACCCTACAGTAATTTTATTATTTTAAAGGGTGTAGTACATTCACAGAAGCCAAACTGATATACTACAGGTGAGATTTTACCCATATTTTCATTCAGAATTTTAAAGCACGCAAATAATTTTCAAAAATATTTACAGTAATTCACCCTACTGTAATTTTATGATTTTAAAGGGTGTAGTACATTCCCAACGGCCAGACAGACTTATTACACTTGAGATTTTTTTTCTCATTTCTATTCATATAAATATACAACATGCAAATATTGAAGAAAAAAATTTACAGTAAATCACCCTACCATAATTTTATGATTTTAACGAGTATAGTACAATTGTATAGGCCAGATTAACTTACTACAGGTGTGATTTTACCCATATTTTCATTCATATTTTTACAGTACACAAACATTTTTAAAAATGTTTACAGTAATTCACCCTACTGTAATTTTATGATTTTAAAGAGTGTAGTACATTCGCGTTGGCCAAACGGACTTACTACAGATGAAATTTCACCAATATTTTCATTCTTATTTGTACAGTAAACTAATAATTTTCAAAAATATTTACAGTAAATCACTCTACTGTAATTTTATGGTTTTAAATGATGTAGTACATTTATATAGGCAGAACTGACTTACTACAGGTCAGATTTTACCCATATTTTTATTCATATGTGTACAGTAAACTAATAATTTTCAAAAATATTTACAGTAAATCCCCCTACTGCAATTTTATCAATTTAAAGGGTGTAGCACATTCACAGAAGCCAAACTGACTAACTACAGAAGAGATTTCACCCATATTTTCATTCATATCTGTACAGTAAACAAATAATTTACAACATGATTTACAATAAATCACCCTACAGTAAGTTAATGATTTTAAAAGGTGTAGTACAATCATACAGGCCAGACTGACTAACTACAGGTCATATTTTACCCATATTTTCATTCATATATTTTTACAGTACACAAATATTTTTCAAAAATGTTTACAGTAAATCACCTTACTGTAATTTTATGATTTTAAAGGTTGTAGTACATTTGTATAGTCCAGATTGACTTACTACAGTTGAGACTGTACCCAAATTTTCATTCATATTTTTACAGTAAACAAATAATTTTTCTAAAATGCTTACAGTAAATCACCCTATTGTAATTTTATGATTTTAAAGGGTGTAGTACATTCATATAGGCAGGACTGACTTACTACAGATGAGATTCTACCCATATTTCCATTCATATTTGTACAGTAAACAAATAATTAAAAATAATATTCACAGTAAATCACCCTACGATAATTTTATTATTTTAATGGGTGTAGTATATTCACAGAGGCCAGACTGACTTACTACATGTCAGATTTTACCCATATTTTCATTCATATTTTTACAATAAGCAAACATTTTTCAAAATTAGTTACAGTAAATTACCCTACTGTAACTGTATGGTTTTAAAGGGTGTAGTACAATCGTATAGGCCAGACTGACCTACTACAGGTGAGATTTTACCCATATTGTCATTCATATTTGTACAGTAAACAAATAATTTTCAAAATTATTTACAGTAAGTCACCCTACGATAATTTTAGGATTTTAACGTGTGTAGTACAATTGTATAGGCCAGATTAACTTACTACAGGTGAGATTTTACCCATATTTTCATCCATAATTTTACAGTACACAAATATTTTTCCAAACTATTTACAGTAATTCACCCCACTATAATTGTATGATTTTAAAGGGTGTAGTACATTTGCATAGGCCAGACAGACTTACTACACTTGAGATTTTTGCATATTTCTTTTCATATAAATATACAGTATGCAAATATTGAAGAAAAATATTCACAGTAAATCACCCTACCATAAATTTAGGATTTTAAAGGGTGTATTACATTCACAGAGACCAGACTGACTTACTACAGTAGAGATTTTTCCCATATTTTCTTTCATAATTGTACAGTACACTAATATTGAAGAAAAATGTTTACAGTACATCACGCTACGGTAATTTTATGATTTTAAAAGGTGTAGTACAATCGTATAGGCCAGACTGACTAACTACAAGTGTGATTTTACCCATATTTTTATTAATATTTTTACAGTACACAAACATTTTTGCTAAATGTTTACAGTAATTCACCCTACTGTAACTGTATGGTTTTAAAGGGTGTAGTACATTTGTATAGGCCAGACTGACTTACTACAGTTAAGATTTTACCCATATTTTCATTCATTTTTGTACAGTATACAAATATTGAAGAAAAACATTTACATTAATTCACCCTATGGTATTTTTATGATTTTAAAGGGTGTAGTACATTTATATAGACAGAACTGACTTACTACAGGTCAGATTTTACCCATATTTTCATTCATATTTGTACAGTAAACTAATAATTTTCAAAAATATTTACAGTAAATCACCCTACTGTAATTTTATAGTTTTAAACGGTGTAGTACATTTGTATAGGCCAGACTGACTTACTACAGTTGAGATTTTACCCATATTTTCATTCATATTCTTACAGTACCCACATATTTTTGAAAAAAATTACAGTAAATCACTTTACTGTAATTTTATGGCTTTAAATGGTATAGTACATTTATATAGGCAGAACTGACTTACTACAGGTCAGATTTTACCCATATTTGTATTCATATGTGTACAGTAAACTAATAATTTTCAGAAATATTTACAGTAAATCCCCCTACTGCAATTTTATCAATTTGAAGGGTGTAGCACATTCACAGAAGCCAAGCTGACTTACTACAGGCAGGATTTCACCTTTATTTTCATTCATATCTGTACAGTAAACAAATAATTTTCAACATGATTTACAATAAATCACCCTACAGTAAGTTAATGATTTTAAAAGGTGTAGTACAATCATACAGGCCCGACTGACTAACTACAGGTCAGATTTTACCCATATTTTCATTCATATATTTTTACAGTACACAAATATTTTTCAAAAATGTTTACAGTAAATCACCTTACTGTAATTTTATGATTTTAAAGGTTGTAGTACATTTGTATAGTCCAGATTGACTAACTACAGTTGAGACTGTACCCAAATTTTCATTCATATTTTTACAGTAAACAAATAATTTTTCTAAAATGCTTACAGTAAATCACCCTATTGTAATTTTATGATTTTAAAGGGTGTAGTACATTCATATAGGCAGGACTGACTTACTACAGATGAGATTCTACCCATATTTCCATTCATATTTGTACAGTAAACAAATAATTCAGTAATTCATTCACAGTAAATCACCCTACGATAATTTTATTATTTTAAAGGGTGTAGTATATTCACAGAGGCCAGACTGACTTACTACATGTCAGATTTTACCCATATTTTCATTCATATTTTTACAATAAGCGAACATTTTTCAAAATTAGTTACAGTAAATTACCCTACTGTAATTGTATGGTTTTAAAGGGTGTAGTACAATCGTATAGGCCAGACTGACCTACTACAGGTTAGATTTTACCCATATTGTCATTCATATTTGTACAGTAAACAAATAATTTTCAAAATTATTTACAGTAAATCACCCTACGATAATTTTAGGATTTTAGAATTTTAGGCCAGACTGACTAACTACAAGTGTGATTTTACCCCTATTTTTATTAATATTTTTACAGTACACAAACATTTTTGATAAATGTTTACAGTAATTCACCCTACTGTAACTGTATGATTTTAAAAGGTGTAGTACATTTGTATAGGCCAGACTGACTTACTACAGTTAAGATTTTACTCATATTTTTATTAATTTTTGTACAGTATACAAATATTGAAGAAAAACATTTACAGTAATTCACCTTATGGTATTTTTATGATTTTAAAGGGTGTAGTACATTCGCATAGGCCAGACGGACTTACTACAGATGAGATTTCATCCATATTTTCATTCATATTTATATCACAAGGTTTGTTGTTAAGTGAAACATATTCCTGTTTGTTGATTTTATGTGAATGAATATATTCCTCTCACAGAAACACTGCAGGTAAAATTAAACAATGATGTTCTGTTGTTTAGGCTGCTGTTGTTTGTGCATGTAAAAATAAATTCCTTAAAATATATTTTCTAGGGTCAAAGAAAGTCTTTGATGGAAAAACAAGCGCTTTTTAGCAAGAAAGTGAACCAAAACTATCGTGGTGTTTTGTTCATTTAGCCTACTTTGTGATATTAGTTACAATTAAATACATATTTGTTTTATATTTATAGGTTTTTTTGTTTATACATTGTTGTTTAAGGACAGGGATCCTGTGTGTCTTATAGCCTATATGTTGCTAGGGACTCTCAAGATCAAAGAGACCAACACCCCCTTAAAAAAAAAAAGTGGGCTCCCCCAAAGGCCACAGTACAGTTCAAACACTGTTAACAGGTTTGGGTGTTGGGTGGCTTTGCTGGTTTGTTGTCTGGGTACCCAGAAAAACAGACATTTTTTGACAGAATCTGGTGTGATCTAAGTAACTATTACTATATATACCTGAAAAGTAAAGTGTATAAATTCATTTAAATAGTTTATAAATCATTAGTTATCTATTCTGAATGAGCTTAAAAACCAACAAATCTTAATTAATTGGTCTGTGCAATATTTAATTTAACAATGATTTTTTTTTCTGTATGTATAAACTGCTTACTGATGTCTGTCAATGTGGAGTTAATGCTTAACAAATAATGATTTAACAATTTGCTAATGCTTAATAGATGATTTATAGTGTGAAGGTATTATAAAGTGTTACACTTTATTATACTACTTTTTTCTGGTTGTTCATAGTATTTTCTGAATTATGGAGTGCTAAAGAGATTCCCAAAATAAGACATCCTTTGACTCTAATGTGTCAGAAAATGTGTCAAGAGAACGAAACCTCACTATTTAACATTCAAATGTTTGTGCTAAAATATATGCTTATCACTGCGTATTTAACAAATGAATGCCTCAATTGCATATTTAAATAAAGCATTTTTTAAAACTTGCAAAAAAAGTTTGCATTATAGGATAGATGGACTGTAGAGGATTAGTGATACTTTATCAGTTTTACCCTATTCATCTAAAGTGTCTTACCTTAAATGTAAATTGATGGATGTAGTCTGTGCTTTTGCTGACTTCATTTCGTAAGTCTCCAGCACACCAAGCTATAATGCAAGACAATCTTTCCTGATGACATCTAAATTGCAAGCATGGTTGAATAAGCGGTGCCACATGTCAGCGTTACTCTTGCCTGCATGAAAGAGGAACGTCACCTTTGCAGATTATTCCCATCAATATTTCACAGTTTTCTGTCTTTTATATAGAGTTATCGGAACATTTTTAGCATAGGCTTCCTTTTATAATATTTGCCTTGAATAATGGGTAGTACTTGCAATATTCTGAGCACATCTAGCAGTGGCAAAAATTTTGGGAAGCCAGAGAAATCAAACATTATATAAATAGGACACCACTCCAATTAAGATTAGATATGCAATACATATGTATGTGTCTGAGTAAATCCTATATTCAAATATTATGTGCACTACTGGTAAACTTTGTTTTTCCTATTTTAAAATAATAAAATGTTATCATTCAGAGCATTTATGTAGATTCATTTGGGCACTATGTTTAGGTATTGATATTGTTTCCATAGAAACATAACATTCTACATTAGAACTTCACATTGTCATTCAGTCATAACAACAGTGCTTGAGTATGAAAAACATGTTTAACATCGCTGCATTCTCATAATTCTCATAATTCTGAGATGTCAACACATTACTCGCATTTTTTTGACTGTGAATTCTATAACAAAAATATCAACTCACATGTTGGCATTTATGTTTTACTGTGGTCACACGATACAAATCATATCTCTCTGAAAATGCAGTTTATAATTTGTAATTGCAAGTTGTTCATGGATGTTAGAGCATTTTACCAGTTGAAGTGAAGTTGCTAGCATGATGCTAACATGCTAATTTTTATAACACATTAGTTTAAGTAAGCATTCACACTATAGATGCCACAATACTTGTTGTATTTATATTGTAAAAAATGTATTTAGCATTGTCCCCAGCTCATTAAATACTCTCTGAACTAACTTTAAGCAATTTAGAATGTATATCCACATGCTGAAAGAAGGCTCGCTGAATCACAGCAAGTATATGACTATAAGAGTGAAGAGGACTTGACCGGGAGATCTGAGAAGCGTTTATCTTAATAGGTGAATGAAAGTTATGATGCACAAATTGAGACATTCTTAATGTTTTATTTAATTTTTTATGACCAATAATAAGGGCAATGGGCTCTACTTTAACAATCTAGGTGCAAAGTCTAAAGCACATGGCGCAAGAGCTTTAAGGACATGTCTGAATCCACTTTTGCTATTTTAAGGATGGAAAAATACGATCTGTGCCCTGGCGCATGGTCTAACAAGGTTGTGTTTATTCTCTTAATGAGTTACAGAATAGGTGTGTTTTGAGCATAATGGCATTAAACCAATCACAGTCTCATCTCCCATTCCATTTAAGAGTCAGTTGCGTCACGCCATGGCGCATTTGCTATTTACATGGCGGACGCTTCACTAGCGAGAAAACGGTTAAACAGACCATCTGCTGCGCAAGGATAAAGAACGAGACTCTTCCACTCAGCCTCTTTACTTTCTCTTTACATTACTTTTACTCTTTACTTTACTTTCGTGGAGTAAGGAAACAGGTGTCCTCACTCCACCGAAGACATCCATTAGTCTACATATTTAATTTCGTTTGCCATTTTCTTCAAAATGGTTACATTAATTGAGTTTAATATATTTTCAAGTGGAAATCAATTTACAAAATAACGTAAACTTGACTGACTGCTTTACTTCCACTTCAAACAATGTGATGCCAAACGTAATAATTAGGGTAGCACTGGTCTAAAAATAGCCACAAATAGCTTTATTGCGCTGGGTCTATGATAGGGCCCAATGTGTCCGACTTGACAAGCATTAAAATGATTATGCCTTATAACATAAACAATGGAGAAATTGTGCTGTCTTTAACTTTCTCATTGTGCGGTATCTAAACCAAAACCATGACCCTAAACCAAAAATTTATCCGAACCATGAAAAGTCTGTATTGTTCCACCCCTATTCACACTGAACTGTTTATTAATATTTATAATGTTCTTATTCTACATTTCCAATCCTGCCCAATATTTAAACCAAACTACTACCTTACTATTACAAAGCAGCTAATTAATAGTGCATTGAGCTAATAGTAAAACTAAATTGTACATTAAAATAAAGTCATTTTGTGGTGGAGACGACACAGTGGCTCAGTGGTTAGCACAGCAAGAAGGTCGCTGGTTCGAGTCCCAGGTGAGGCAGTTGGCATTTCTGTGTGGAGTTTGCATGGGTTTTCTCCGGATGCTCTGGTTTCCCCGATAGTCCTAAGACATGGCTATAGGTGAATTGAATAAACTAAATTGGCCGTAGTGTGGGAATGAGTGTGTATGGGTGTTTCTCAGTACTGAGTTGTAGCTGGAGGGGCATCAGCTGCTTAAAACATATGCCACAATAGTTGGCGATTCATTCCACCGTGGTGACCTCTGAAATAAAGACTAAGCTGAAGGGAAATTAATGAATTAATGAATTTTGAGGCAGCACCATGGCTCAGTTGTTAGCACTGTCACCTCACAGCAAGAAGGTCACTGTTCGAGTGCCGGATGGGCCAGTTGGAGTTTCTGTGTGGAGTTTTCGGTGTTTCTCAGTACTGGGTTGTGGCTGGATGGGCATCCGCTGTGTAAAACATGCTGGAATAGTTGGCGGTTCATTCTGCCTTGATAAATAAGGGACTAAGCCGAAGGAAAATAAGTGAAGTAATTTTACTGTAGTTTAAATAAACATTGCCTTGGTAAGCTTAAGAGAACTTCTCAAATAACCATGGAATAAATGATTTCACGCGCATCCAAAAAAGTCAAAGCTAGGAAGTTTTGTATCTGCAAAAACTTCTCAAAGGCATTGCGCTGGTTTGCTTCTCAAGGTAATATGGGATCAATCAACCTTCAAGTGGACACTCGAGGGCCAGGCAGTTTGAATAGATATTCAGCTGCGGTAAAAACTGAATGAAAGCTGTTTGTTTCAAGTCTTTAAGGTTGACGCAACCTTCACATTTCCCACCCTTGACTGGTTCAACTTGCATCTTCATAATTTTAAACATCCACTTTCATACAGTCAAGAAACTGTTTCTCCTTTGTCACAAATAGTATCTACGTTGTATTTCCCTACAGCAAGTGGTCTTCAATCCCACAATCACATCTATGCAAATAATGGTGTAATAGTAGCAGCACATTTATGCCTTCAGATATAGAAGGCTCTAAGGAACGGCTGGTTGAAAGAGTAAACTCCCGATGAATCATCTTTGCAAATGCACACACTCCATGATGAAGTCTTGAAAGCAAAAGGTCATCAAAATGTCACCTCACCCAACGTTTTTTGACTTTTGGATGAAGGAAAAAAATGGCAACACATTAAAGAACCTTCAGAATACATGTAGCTCTGGCAAGGCTCGCTGTCGTTTGGTGTTGCTTTTAGACTGGTTGTGATTTTGATATTTTATCTGTATGAAAGCGTTGAATACCAAACAGGTCTCACTAACAGCAATTTCCAAAAGCTATTGCATTTAAGTGCACTTTCGGGGCAAGTAAAGTGTTACCTGATGTCATGTTCCTCCAGTCAGACTTTTTAATGGAATCATTCCTGCAGAGAAAGATCACTCAAGACAAACTACTGCATACAGAGCAGCACCTAAGAGCACTAAAATCTAAACAGCATAATCCTCTTGTAATGTCCCCTGACATACCCATACATCTCAAGTTCAGAAGAGTTTACACTCACAGACTTTTAATACTTTTGCATGATCCACCAGAGGCAGTGCAGGCTGTTATCATTTTTCATATTTAGGGGCTGATTTAATAACAGCTTGTGTCCCTCTTTTGCAGTGTAAAAATACTGTCAGGAAAATGATCGATGAAAATATGCTGTTTCTGAGAGTTTCCCTTTCATATTCCGTACACAATTCAGTATAAAACAGTAGGAGAGTATTTAAAAGTACCAGAGTGCGTCTATTCAATGTGTTTAATTCTCGGGCTTAGTTCGTTTAGAAAATTCTACAAGAATTGCCCCTAGAATAAAAAGCTTGTTTTTGACCATATTTGACCATATTTGCCCCCATACCCCCATATACACACACACACGCACACACACAACAACAACAACATAACTTTTACTTTTAAAGTTTATTTGCATCCTTTCAATACCAAAAAATCACAATAAGAGCTGAGTGATATGACATGATGCATACATTTGCTTATATTCGGCAATGTACATGTGTCTGTTTCCTCTTTACAAACATATGTGGCAAATTCAATGTTAGGGGTAACGTGTTTTAAGTAACGTAATAATATTACTTTTCCAAAGTGACAGGTTACTTTTAAAAACAAGTAATATTATTTAAGTTACTTTTAGAAAAATGTATTTACTTTTTAGAAATATGTAGTTACTTTTTTACCTTGCAAAATTGGCTTTTTTAAAAATATATTGCGAAATAAAAATGACCTTAGTCAGGTTGAATCACATACTCAATGAGAGAGCGTGTTGTGAGGGAACAGACAGTCGGCTCGCACTCATCCATCATCATCAGGTCTTTTTTTTCCAAAGCAGATGAGTCAGTGTACTGTTCTAGTAACTGAATAATTCAGGATATTGGTTTATTTCGAGTCAGAGGGGGGTATCAGGCATTTAAGTAAGAAAAAAGTAAGTAATAAAGTACTTAGCCTACTGAAGACGCAACCGTTTCACGCTGACTTAGTTCAATTTAATTAAGTGGTTCAACTGTTTCACTTAGAAGATCCCGTTAAAACAAACTATTCATTCACAAAAGTAGCAAACATTACTTTGCATGCTTTCAGTATTCTGTATATACAGCATAGATAGCTCTGGGCTCAGAGAGTTCTCAAAATATAATATTATCCTACATTTTTTCAAGGAAAATGAGGATGTAGGTTATATAAGTGGCTGTTAAATGCAAAGCTGCTCTATTAAAAGTTCTGATGCTGTGTTCACACCAGACGCGAAACGCGCGGCTAAATCGCGCTATTCAAGTGTAAATAGACGCGTGAACATTTGAGTTTACTCGCTTCATTCGCGCGTCAGACTCCGCTTCATTCGACTAAACCAAAAAGAAAATGAATGAATGAATGAATGAATGAATGATAAGTTCAGATTGGTGGTCCATGGTCAGATTAGATGCTCCATTCCTGGTTGCATTACCTGAAAGCTCTAAAGTGCTGGTCTCATTTGCAAAATAGGAGTCCCACATACATAGCAAGTTTAATACATAGATAAACTTAAAAATGAGGGAAAAATATTATTGTTGTGGTCAATCAAACACTTCCTTTTGTGTGCATATTGTGAATTGTCAGATTCTGTTTTTTGTTCCCATTGGCCTGTTTTTCACCAGGATTATACACTCACACGAGAACAAGGAAACAATGTTGTCTGAACCTCGCCTCACGGTATATCATTTCCATGTTCTGAACTCTTATTCAGATTTGCCACATATCCAGATTTTCATTCTATGGTACCTTTAAATTTTGAAGGCAACCATGTATTATTATTTTTCTTACAGTGTACATACATTATTGCCTTAAATTGACAACCTCGTCCTCAACAAACTGACCTTAGTGGCGTCATCTTAGTTTGGAGCACAAGCTTCCTGACATATATAATGACACGTTATTGAAGTTGCAAATGTCGAGAACATCTGTGTAAAATTGATCTTCTCAATTAACTCATGTGAGTGAGCATAATCATCATTTTATATAGTCTGCAACAGTACTGTTGTTCAATAGTAGAGCATACCAATGAGCAATGTCAATGAAATGGGTCTGATTCCCATAGTAAGCAAGATGAATAAATGTCACTGTAAATGTATTTCTTTTTTGTTTTATTTTAAGATTCATACATCATCTGAAAGCCGTATAAATAGTCTTCCCATCCTTTAAAGTTCTTTAAATTGTTTTTAACAATGCATATTACTAATCAAAAGATAATAAACAGCAAAAAGTTCATTTTCAGTGGGAGATTTACTAAATATCTTCATGAAACTTGATCTTTACTTGATATTCTAATGATTTTAGCATAAAATTATGAATAATAATTTTGAATCATACAATGTATTTTCAGTGATTATCAAAACTATACCAATGCACTATAAGGCTGGTTTTGAGTTCAAAGGTAAAAAAAAAAACAGTTAACATTTAAATGCAGCATCCAAATAACCACAAGTAAGTACCATTTCAATGAAAATGTTTCTTCTCTGTTGTAAATGAATTGTGTGTTTGTGCGCTTTGTGTACATAATTATGTCAGTGGTTCTCAATTTGGGGGTCGGGACCCCCTGGGGGGTCGCAGGACAATGACAAAGTGTTGCTTGGTGATTTTTAAAAAAGTCAAATAAATTTGATTACATTATTAGAATTACCATATTTTAATCATAACCCACAGAAGATAAAAAAATAGTAGTTTTTAATAGTAAAAAATAACATGCAAATGAAAAGCCATCAGCCTTTAAATTATTTTCTTCATAGGATTGTATGTTTGCGTTAGATTAACAACACAGCAATACCATCATCTGCAGCAGATTTTATAGCATTAGGTTAAAGTTTCTGACAACTTTATAGCCTTTATTTATATCAAATACATTAAAAATAAATACAGGCCACAACTGAACATTGAGAATGATCTCTGATTGGCAGTCTCCAAATTTAAACCAAGAATAGACTTGTACTGAAAACATTGTGTCCACCAGTCTTTTTAGCTGAGGTTAACATTCAATTAAACAAATTAATAAATAGCTATAAAAATGTTATGGTTGTTAGACTGTTGCGCTTTTTGTGTTGTCAATATGCTCGTGTTTATGTAGGCCTATTGTTGTATGAGCAACAATTGCATATTTATGACAACTAAAGAGGAATTTGGGGGTCGCAAGTCACTGGCATTATTTTTTTTATTTATTTATTCTTTTTTTTTTATGTCAGTTACCTGTAACCATTAACTTTCACAAAAGAAAAAACAAATACTATGTCAATGTAAGTCAATGGTTACAGGTTTCCAGCTTTCTTCAAAATATCTTATTTTGTGTTCAACAGAAGGAAAAAAAGACAAACCGGTTTACAACAAGTTTACAAACAGTTTACAAACAAGTAAAGGTTGAGTAAATGATGACAATGTTCATTTTTTGCGTAAACTATCTATTTAAAAAGAAAAAAAATGCAAACTAATTTGTTCGTTTTAAAGGGAGATGCAAAAAGTCTAATCCTATGTAATGATTTATGTTTAGCTAATAGTGCTAACCCCCCCCAAGCAGACTCGGAGATTGGCTGTATTTATACAGTATATAGCTTATTTAATCATTTTAATATAAAAAAAGAGTCAATCAAGATAGTTACAACAATTTAGTTGACATGGAAAGACAGCTTTTTAACTTACTTTCTTTACTGGCTTGTTACTTTACATTTAATAGGTTCCTTTAAACATCAATCAGCCATTATGTTTGATTTTCACATTCGTGCATGCTTGTTTTAAACCAAACTATTAGGAGTCTGTCTTCTGTTGTCGCTGTTAGTTACCTTTTAAATCGCATATTGTTACGCGATTTATGAGTAGTCTTTGCCTCATCGTTTATATACAGTGTCGTTCCAACGCAATCTCACAGCAATTCGTAACTTTTTGATTTAGGGGTTAATTCGTATGAATTCGTACGATCTAATTCGTACAAATTAGTACGATTTGCTCATCACCCAATGACGGTTGGGGTTAGGGGTGGGGTTAGGTGCCACGCCTCCTTTTTAAAATCGTACATTTTCGTACGACTGAATTAGCCACTAAACTGACAAAACATAAAATACTTAATTTTCCTCGTGAGATCAGGCTGGTCGTTCCCTGTATAGAGGTAGGCACGATTAAGACATGTAAAATACTGTTTTACAGGGGCGATTTTAGGATTTCTCTCGCCCTGAACAGATGTGGTTTGCTGATTAAATGAAAAACGAGCTGAAAACGGAGCGGCGGAAGTCTGCCACTGTTTTCATATCAAAATGAAAGGGGACTGAGGCGATCATTTAGTAGTGTACAGTTCATGAGCTAATCGCAAAACCTTTAACGGTGCTGAATAGAAATATAGGAGGGCTAAAGCGACACCCATGCTGTTTCATAAATTTACCTGAACATTTCAGCGAGACATCATTCAGTTGACTTGTCCTGGTCTTTGAAAAACTTTTGAAATTTTCTCACAGCTGCTGCGGTCCCCTTTGGTATACAGTTAAAGGGGACACGAATACACATAAATTAGGGAGGTTTAATCAGAAAAACAAGTGAGTATACCAAGGGTATATGCAATTATTGATCCTCAGAAGTGGTAATACCCAAACAGCTCATGGAAAAAAGTAAGCAAGGACTACACCACTTTGTATGATTGTATGACATTGTACATTGTATGATTCACCAAGGATCACTTTCAGCTATATAAATCTTCCTTAATGTTTTACTGACTGACAACCATTTTAACAACAACAAAACGTCACCTACATCTTAAATGGCCTGAAGGTGAGCAAATTAACTGCAAATCAACTGTTTTTTGACTGAACTATTCCTTTAATACAAAAACCTGCAGCATGTCTTGATCTGTTCATCATTTCTCCTAAACAAACTTGGCCACGGTAAAACGCCTCAAAAAAAAAAATAAATAAAAAAAATCCTAAAGCTCAATACTACCATCTGGTGGTGGTGAGTGATAATACAACAAAATGAACAGCCCTGCATTATGCAACGTGGGGAAATCAATCAGGCCTATTTTTGCTACCACCCATAATCCTGCTGGGTATCTCATTAAGCATCTCCTGGGTGGAAGCACATAATAGAGACGTCCTAATTCAACGCTGAAGCACCACTGACTCGTTTTATCGCTGCACATCGCCTTCCACCATTCTTTCATCTCGAAAATCCAGCCACCCCTCTTGAAATACAGAGGGGAACTGATAAGGGAACAGAGGCAGAGAGGCAACAAGAAGAACCAAACAGGGGGGAACTAAAGAACAGAAAGAGAAGGAAACAGATAGATGGAGAGGAACACAGCAAATCTTACAGTGCCATCTTGTCCTTGGAAGATCATCTTTGAAGGCCGTGCCCATGGAGGAGTTGGCAGAGGATGAGAGCGAACAGCAGAGGCTTTTTCTTCATGTCTTATTCTTTTGGACACGTTCAGCCATTCGCTGGCTTCAGGAAACAAGCCTGTGGGAATCGAGTTGGTTTGGAGCTGGAAGAGCCGTTCGATCTTTAAGCCTCTGCTGGCAACGAGCTTGCCGTCTGTTTATTAGCAGCTCACATGCATGTAATACAGAGATAGGGCTGGGTGATTTTATTTGTTGAATGAGCATATTTTCTATAATTGTATCTATTATTATCTAAAAAAATGAAAACACAAATTTGGATCATTCTTTTTTTTTTTCATTAACTTTACTATGAGTTTGCTACACTGTAAAAATTCCTGGTTGCCTTAAATTTTTAAGCTGAATCAAATTATCTTTACGAGTCCATTGGACTTTTATTATGTTAAACCGACATAAAACAGCTTGCGTAACTTATAAAATTAGGCTAGAACATGATTCACTTGTTTAAATATTATTTATATTTATTTTATCTACAAATCAATAAATCAACATATAAATAAATGAAAAACTAAATGCATAAAACATATATTTTTTTCAATGTTCACAATGTTCATCTATCTTAATATATATTTTTTAATCTATTTTAGATTTTTTATTATATTGATTATATATTTTAAATGTATTAATGTATTTATGTATATATATTTTATGTAATATATTTATGTATTTTTTTGTGATTGATTGACAGTGCTCGGCATATACAAGTACACCCCTCACAAATCTATCTTGTAAATTCATATTTTTAATAGAAAGCTATACAATATTATATTTGTGCATATACATTATAGTCAGTACTGAAGCCACCTGGAGCTTATCTAACAAAATAACTTACGATAACGGTCCAAAAACTAGTCCACCCAAATTTATATGTTATAGAAAAATATTAAATACAAATTTAAAAAAGAGAAAAAATCAAGAGAAGCAAAAAAAAATAAATAATAATAATTTAAATTTTGTAGGATGTATTTTTTTTTTCAATTTCTAAATATGTTTGGTGACTAAAATATTATTTTAATAAATAAATCTGTTGAATAAATCTGTTTAGTTTAAAAGCACCAATATACATTGCCTATATTCACTAAGAAATGGATAAAAATAGTAATTTTCAAAAATGGGGTGTACTCAATTATGCTAGGCACTGTATATTGTTATTTATGACAATTGTAATTTATTAAGAAACTTAATAAATACAAAGGTTTTGATAAATAAATAAAATATTCTGGCAATATAAATACAAATATTGTATAATTTTACATTAAATTGCAATTATACATATTAATATATTATACATATTAATACATATACTACACATTTTAATTTATATTAATAATAGTATTACATTTTGATTCATATTTTTTATTTTAATCAATTTAATTTGATTAATAATTGCTTGAAAAGCTTCTTTTTTATTTTACAAAAACTTTAAATCATTACAATTATATATGGTGTATTTAATTATTATAACAACAGCATTTATAATCATTTATAACCATTTAATAACCAGCATTTAAAATAATGCAATTTAATAATAATATTTTGTACAAGTATTATTATTTTATTGTTTAATCTATTTCATTCATATATATGTAATGTTTGCATTAAATGTAACAGACACCCCCCCCCCCTCCCCCCACACACACACACTTTTGATTTTTTTGTTTTTCTTTTTTTTTTAATTTTCCAAATGATGTTTAACAGAGCATGGACATTTTCAAAGTATGTCTGATAATATTTCTTTCATCTGGAAAAAGTCTTATTTGTTTTATTTCAGCTAAATGAAAAGCAGTTTTAAATTTTATTAATAACCATTTTAAGATTAAAATTATTAGCCCCTTTAAGCTATATTTTATTCGATAGTCTACAGAACAAACCATCGTTATACAATAACTTGCCTAATTACCCTAACCTGCCTAGTTAACCTAATTAACCTAGTTAAGCCTTTAAATGTCACTTTAAGCTGTATAGAAGTGTCTTGAAAAATATCTAGTCAAATATTATTTACTGTCATCATGGCAAAGATAAAATTAATCAGTTATTAGAAATGTGTTATTAAAACTATTATGATTAGAAATGTGTTGAAAAAAAATCTCTCCGTTAAACAGAAATAAACAGGGGGGCTTATAAATCTGACTTCAACTGTACATAGGTATAGGATAGTCTGACTTTGATCACTGATATGTCTTCATGTACACAGATAATGAAATTTCTTTTTTTTTTTTTTTAAGATTTCTCTTATTCCAAAGAACTCTAAGACAATGATGAGGTTAACAGACGTTGTATTTTATATGTTGACTGATGACTCCGTTACAGGTGGTTATTGTGTTCAAGAGTGTTATTTTCATGAGTGTGAAAGAAGACTCTTGATCGCTGGAACAGAAAAGCTCCAATCACTGCAGGCTGATTTAAGGTCACCTCAGTCTAAACTGATAGAAAGAACTAGCTGGTGACAGAGGAGGGCTGCAATTTTGCTTGTCTAGCTGCATATTTTCAAGACCATGACTAAAGGACTCCTCAGGACTTTACACTGGCTCCCAGTTACATTCAGAATAGATTTTAAAGTATTACTACTTGTCTATAAATCACTAAATGGCCTAGGACCTCAATACATTACAGATATGCTCACTGAATACAAACCTAGAAGAACACTCAGATCTCTAGGATCATATAAACTAGAAATTCCAAGAGTTCAGTCAAAGCAATGTGAATCGGCTTTCAGCTACTACGCCCCTCGCTGCTGGAATCAACTCGCAGAAATGATCAGATGTGCTCCAACATTAGGCACATTCAAATCCAGACTGAAAACACATCTGTTTAGCTGTGCCTTTACTGAATGAGCACTGTGCTACGTCCGACAAATTGCACTATTATGTTTTTCTCTTCTTTTTCATTCTTTTATAACCTGTTTTATTATCTGTTTTTATTTTTTCTTACACTTGTCTTTTTTATTCCTGTTTATGTAAAGCACTTTGAATTGCCACTGTGTATGAAATGTGCTATATAAATAAACTTGCCTTGCCTTGCCTTGCCTAAAAATCCATTGGTATTTGACACAATCCATATTGTAAAAAAAAAAGAAAAATACAATAAAATAATACATAATAGATTATACTAATATATAAAATATTATAATATACATAATATAATAATATAATACAATGTAAAAAATATTATATTATATTATATTATATTATATTATATTATATTATATTATATTATATTATATTATATTATATTATATTACAGAATATAAAAATAAATTCCAAAAATAATTTTGCTAAATAATATACAAATTTATATATTTACACAAAAACTGTGCAGTTTTTATAAATACATTTTTTTAACAATTTTGGATAAATATGTATATTTGAAAACATTTTTAAAAATATTTAAACATTTATTTTTTGTTGTTATTATTATCATCACTTGAATATATTATTATTATTATTATTATTATTATTATTATTATTATTATTATTATTATTATTATATTATTATTGTTATTATATTAATATAGTATTACATTATTTAGAATTAATATAATATAACATTATTAATAATAATAATAATAATAATAATAATAATAATAATAATAATAATAATAATAATAATATTAAAAATAATAACAATAATAATATAATTATATTATCCTTTTTTAAGGAACATATACTTTAACCTAAATAAAATAATTCAATACACATTCAATTTTAATATTGAAAAATTATTTCGTTGACCCTGCAATAATTTCTAAAACATATATTTTGGTATATGGAGATGGAAATGAAGTACATTTTCGATTTCAAAAGTATCTTTCATGAAAACTCAGTTACAAAATGTTCCTTAATATAAAATAAAAATAGCATTGGCCCTCTGCACCCATTATGAGAGTATTATTATATAATGATCAAGGTCACGGGGAGTTTTCTATCATGTAGGAGCTGCAAGAAAAAGCACGATCTTGTTTGTAAGTCAAAGTCATTTGGATAACCTTTCTGTAGTGTTTAATACGACTCTCGATAGTTCTTGTTTCTTTCGGGAACGGGAGTATTATACTGTAAGTCTCTTTGGAGAAAGATTTGAAAGGGTTTTACTGTGTTGTACGATAAAATCTGATTTAATCTGAGCCAAATTTCCACAGCAATTTCGAAACAATCCAGATAAGAAAGACGGAACAATGTCTCCCTCTTGTGGCATAAAGCGTGTGTTTATAGTGCAAGATTTATAACTAGCACACATATTTACAAGGGTATGTTATTATTATATATAAAGAATAAAGAAAAAACAGGTTGAGATAATCTTAATTTCGATTGCAATCCTTAATCCTAATGTCTGTGTGGAGACAACACTAATCTATATCTAACAGCAAATAAAACAAATTATAAATGCATAATTTACCACAATGTTTTGTAGATACTGACCTGTTTGACACTTTCTCCTGGATGAGCCGAGTATCTTTGGCTCTGTGCTCCTGGAAACTGTTATTTTATCATTTTCTTTTAATTTGGTGTTTAACACTGTTCCCTGATGTGCCTCATTTAAACGTGTTTTGATTGCAGATGGAGGAAATGACTCGCGAAACTTATATAATAACCTTCGACAATTTTCACACCATGGTGCTTTCACAAGGTTTGCTCTGTTTTCATCATTTCAAGATTCAGCATCAATTTAAGATGCAAAATTATGCTTCTTATTTTCATCACATACGACAAGAAAGCTATCAGTTTTAATTGAATATGTAATAATAATTGCATTATTATTATTATTATTATTATTATTATTATTATTTAATGTTGTTGTTGTTTTAAAATTTTAAGCCCAGAAAAGTTATGGGATTTTAAAGTGGTCAAACACAGTTGTCAATTCTATTTAACTTCTGAACGCTCTAGTTAAAATGAAAACGTGAACTGAAAACAAAGTTGTCTTATATGCCTTATATAAGATATATTAAACAAAATGGCTTATATGTACCTTTCAGGCCTGTAACCAGGGGCGGTTCGGGTGGTTTGAAAGACCACCCCTCACTGACAAAGGTTCAGAATTTGTCCCATACATGAGCTCATTTGTCCTGTGTAAGGAAAAAGCTTCAACAGAGAATGTACTTCTTAAAGAAATGACTGTCTTTTAATGTTGGCAACACATTATTGACCATGTTTTATAGTGCTTTTATTGAAAGTATTGCAACATTTTGTTGGTATGAAAATGCTTCTGAGGCCCAGAAGAGGTGACTGGGGAAGGTGGTAACAACAGCCAGTAAGTTGTTGGGAATAAAACTAAAGAGCATTGATTGTATATACAATGAAAGAGTACTAAATAAGGCTATCATGATTGTCAATGATGAGAGACATTCTTTTTCAAACACCTTCCAATTGTTACCTTCAGGTCGTCAATATTGTGTTCCCAAGAAATAGGAAAAAAATTATAATTTATACCCAAAGCAATTCCATTTTTAAATTCCTCCTCCTTCAGTTGATGGCTAGTAGACGGGATATTTATTTATTTGTAAATTATTTATTTATTTATTTGTTTATATATATATATATATGTCTGATAATATTTTTTCTTCTGGAGAAAGTTTTATTTGTTTTATTTCGGCTAGAACTAAAATAAATCAGTTACTAGAAATGAGTTATTAAAACTATTATGTTTAGAAATGTGTTGAAAAACATCTTCTCTCTGTTAAACAGAAATTGGAGAAAAAAATAAACAGAGGGGCTAATAATTCTGGGGGGCTAATAATTCTGACTTCAACTATATATATATATATATATATATATATATATATATATATATATATATATATATATATATATATATATATATATATATATATATATATATATATATATATATATGCCAAATGTGAAATGTCCTAAAACTATTGAAAAACTATTTTGACTGCTATGCCATAATTCATTCATTCATTTTCTTTTCGGCTTAGTCCCTTTATTAATCTGGGGTCGTCACAGAGGAATGAAACGCCAACTTATCCAGCATATGTTTTACACAGTGGATGCCCTTCCAGCTGCAACCCATCCCTGGGAAACATCCTTACACACACTCATTCACTACGGACAATTTACTTTACCCAATTCACCTGTACCACATGTCTTTGGACTGTGGGGGAAACTGGAGCACCTGGAGGAAACCCACGCAAATGCAGGGAGAACATGCAAACTCCACACAGAAACACCAACTGACCCAGCGGAGGCTCAAACCAGCGACCTTCTTGCTGTGAGGCGACAGCACTACCTACTGCGGCACTGCATCGCCTGCTATGCCATAGTAAATTGTAAAAATAACCCTTAAAAGAAGGCTTTGCCACCAAGTGGAATCCTGTGTTGGCTGTCGCTTCAGCGTGACTGAGGAAAGTTGAATGTGCTGGCCGGTTTGTTATTTATTCAATCATTCATTTTCTTGTCGGCTTAGTCCCTTTATTAATTCGGGGTCGCCACAGCGGAATGAACCACCAACTTATCCAGCACGATTTTACACAGCGGATGCCCTTCCAGCCGCAACCCATCTCTGGGAACATCCACACACTCATTCACACTCATACACTACGGACAATTTAGCCTACCCAATTCACCTGTACCGCATGTCGTTGGACTGTGGGGGAAACGCACGCGAATGCAGGGAGAACATGCAAACTCCACACAGAAACGCCAACTGACCCAGCCCAGCCGAGGTTCGAACCTGCGACCCAGCAACGTTCTTGCTGTGAGGTGACAGCACTACCTACTGCGCCACTGCATCGCAGGTTTGTTATTTAAATTATTGATATTTAAACGACTATAAAGTTTTTAAATTTATATACGATGAAATAAATTTGTATTCAAAAAACAAGTATTGTTCTCATATTTCTTTAATTTATATCTTGAGGAAATGTTTTGGTACATCAAAAAGTGTGGTTATGATGACCATCCCATAAGCTAATTTAGCAAAAATATGCTTAAAATGTTACTAAAATGCAACCTATTTAAACCTCATAATTAAATAGAAAATGAGGCGAACACGTGCAAAAGGGTTAACTTTTTAAGAACAAAGAACCACAGGCTGGCTATGGGCCTGCCTTTAAAAATATAATGAAATAGTTTAAATAAATGGGCGATGCAGTGGCGCAGTAGGTAGTGCTGTCGCCTCACAGCAAGAAGGTCGCTGGTTTGAGCCTCGGCTGGGTCAGTTGGCGTTTCTGTGTGGAGTTTGCATGTTCTCCCCGCGTTCGCGTGGCTTTCCTCCGGGTGCTCCGGTTTCCCCCAGTCCAAAGACTTGCACTATAGGTGAATTGGGTAGGCTAAGTTGTCCGTAGTGTATGAGTGTGAATGTGTGGATGTTTGCCAAAGATGGGTTGCTGCTGGAAGGGCATATGCTGCGTTAAAACGTGCTGGATAAGTTGGCGGTTCATTCCGCTGTGGCGACCCCGGATTATTAAAGGGACCAAGCTGAAAAGAAAATGAATGATTTTTAAACAAATATTTTTGTGAATGAGTGAGTGAGTGAGTGAGTGAATGAGATATACAAAACAAGCACACCAGGGTTTAATGTTGCATTCATTCATTCATTCATTCATTTTCTTGTCGGCTTTGTCCCTTGCGGGGTCGCCACAGCGGAATGAACCGCCAACTTATCCAGCACGATTTTACGCAGCGGATGCCCTTCCAGCCGCAACCCATCTCTGGGAACAATGTTGCATTCAATTAATTATTATTAATTATTATTAATAATATTTATTGTTCAACCTTATGCTACAGTGCAACAGGTAACAATATTGAAAAACTAGTTATAGCAATTTTTTTTTAATGTAGAAGAATACTATTAACAGATAGTAATATTGCCAGTCACAAGACTGCACAGTCAGGGGGGCGACATGGAGAGAAATTTAAATAAATATTAGGCCTATTACTCTTATTATTTTTATTATTATTGGACATTTGTTTGGAATTGTTATGGTCATATCAACAGCTCATCATTATGCTTTGATTAATTTTATGCTGCTGCTTCCAGGCTACATAATCTGATAAATCAAAGTTGTCTTCTTAATGCATAAAATATAAAATCAGTTCGAAACACGATGACTTTTGCTGCTGCTAATAATGAGCTTTACACGTGACATAGGACAACATTTCTACTATGTCAATTGTTATGTATGTATGTACAGTACTGTGCATGGACAGTAATGTGCATAATGCTTAAGAACTATACCAGCTTTGTTGGCATTTTTCACAATAAATAATCTACAAAAAACATCACATTTCCTCTTCAAGTAAAATTCTATGTTTATTGTGGCTACCCTGTTTATTCTTCAAAGCGGAAGTGCTCTCGTTTTTGCGATTGTATTCAGTTGCCTATGGGAGAAATGATTAGGAATAATAAACAGTTTAATAACATCTCATTTCTATGAGGTGGGTCCCCAACCTGGAGGACCAATACATATATGGCCAATTTAGCTAACCCAATTCACCTAGCGCATGACATGTCTTTGGACTTGTAGGGGAAACCAGAGCACCCAGAGGAAACCCACATGAACATGGGCAGAACATGCAAACTCCACTGACCCTGCTCAAACCAGCAACCGTTTTGCTGTGAGGTGATATCGCTACCCATTGCCCCACCATGCCACCATCCATTATACCATCAGTAAAACATTAACTGGTTTAATGTTGGCCTAAAATGTTTGTATACTGTATGTATTTATGTATGTATGTATTTATTTACTGTGTGTATGCATGTATGTGTGAAAAAGTGTTTGCCCCCTTACAGATTTTTCTATTTTTTGCATGTTTGTCACACTTGAGATTATTAAACAAATTGAAATATAAGTCAAAGATAACACAAGTAAACACATCATGCAGTTTTGAAATGAAAGTGTTGATTATTATATTGATATACAGTTGAAGTCAGAATTATTAGCCCCCTGAATTATTAGCCCCCCTGTTTATTTTATTCCCCAATTTCTGTTTAACGGAGAGAAGATTTTTTTTTTTCAACACATTTCTAATCATAATAATTTTAATATCTCATTTCTAATAACTGATTTATTTTATCTTTGCCATGATGACAGTAAATAATATTTGACTAGATATTTTTCAAGACACTTCTATGCAGCTTAAAGTGACATTTAAAGGCTTAACTAGGGTAATTAGGTTAACTAGGCAGGTTAGGGTAATTAGGCAAGTTATTGTATAATGATGGTTTGTTCTGTAGACTATTGAAAAAAATATATAGCTTAAAGGGGCTAATAATTTTGTCCTTAAAATCGGTTTAAAAAAATTAAAAACTGCTTTTATTCTAGCCGAAATAAAACGAATAAGGCTTTCTCCAGAAGAAAAAATATTATCAGACATATTGTGAAAATGTCCATGCTCTGTTAAAGATCATTTGGGAAATATTTAAAAAAGAAAAAAATTCAAATGGGGGGGGCTAATAATTCTGACTTCAACTGTATATCCAACACCTATTGATACTAATCAGTCTAAAACCTACACTGTACACTTAATGTCAAACTGTTGTCAAAATAGCTTACTAGCATTCATAAATCAACAACAGCGTGTAATAAAAAGTTAGTACATTATTTTAAGTGCATCTAATGTCACCAAACAGCAGTCCTGTCACTGTCACTTAACATATATAAACATGTAAAACATGTGGGGCCATTTTCGTCTTTTCAGTTCCCTCTTTTAGCCCTGAGGGACTGTAAGAAAAGAGCTCCTCAAGTTGAACCCGCCTGCATGTTGAGAACTGGCCTGTTCCCCATCAGCCCGCGGCCAGTCAAGGGGGTCCGGTGCCATTTCGCCATTGTTCAATGGCCAAGTGCAGTGTCCATCCCTAGCCTTTTTGCCCGCTAGTCTTCGCTTGGGCTGACTATATTTAGTCGATTATGAATATGCAATAGTGCTGAGAGTAATGTGGCCAGACACGCCACTGTCCGGCCCAATAATGTCAAAGTCATTAGCAGCAGGAAACAGGATCCACATGCGGGGGGATTGGGCCTTCAAAAAAATCTGGCCTGTCCACTCCGCTGCCCATCTCGAGTGGATGTAGAACAATGACCAGAGCCAGCGATACGCACCGTGGACTGACCTACATATAAAACATCCACACACGCATGGCCGTCCCGGAGAATCACGACTGAAATGCTACAGATCTGTCGGGACGCGTGCCGAATCATGCTCAAGGTCTTGTGCTCCGTCCCTGAGATTATGAATCTACATAACTGTCAACGTATAATGCCATAACACAATTACGATCTCATTTACCCTTTATCATCATGAAAAGCTTTCAGTCCGTCCAGCTTGATTTTAAACATGGCCACCACAAAATAGTATAAGTTGGTCAAAGTGATGGACGAGGCAGAAATGTCTCATTTAATGCGTAATTGTGTTTTAAAACGGAAAAGTGAAAACAGTCGGGCACATACTCGTTAAGGGCGTAGTTTTACTAAACTGAATATCGTGTTAGAATTGTGTCCTTTACTATATTTATTGCCAAAGTAATTTTTTGAGTGTAAGGGAAAAGTAGATGTTTAACAAAATGTTTACTGTTTTTTCCATATAATGAAATGATTAACATGGTTGTTGGTTAATTTTCAGTCTAAAAAAATTCAGTCTATATAAGATAAAAAGTAGATTTTAATTATTATATGAGATTAATTATGTTTAGTAGTATACTTTTTAAAATGTTTAGATGTATGTGTTTGTTATTTTAGAACTTCAATATAAACTGAATTAAATATCTGAATTATCTGAATATCTGAATTTCATTTGAAATGTTATAGTTTGCTTTATTATATTTTATTATTAAGTAAATGTAATTAGTGTCATAAAATAATAAATATGATGTCCAGTTCAAAATTAGTGTTTATTTTTATTATTATTATTATTATTATTATTATCTGAAACTACCTAATAGGTTATTATCACTATGAAGTGCCTTTGAGACGTCAGAATAAATAAAAAAAAAAACTGAGATTTTGAACCACATAGTTGTATTAATTAGACATTAGGCTGTAAGAAATTAATATTAGTCAAGCTCCTGCACTTTTTATAAATAATCAGCAAGCAGAAAAACAGTAAACAAACCTCAACTTGTGTCAACCCTATCAATGACAAATTCAAAGTAGTATGAGTATATGTTTATTGCAGTGTGATTATAAAATGTATATTTTCAGAAAGGTAATGTGTCCCTTTACCAACCCAACTTTATAGATTATGGAAAAAGTCTATTTTTTAATAATGAAATAATAGACAAAACATTTATTTCGTTATATCGTTTCTCATTCTTTTCAAAATAAAGCCCAAGACCCAAAATATTTAGTCAAACTTTCAAACAATATTACCTGATTCTTAATGGTTAATTAAGAAATCACAGATTTTTTTTTGCTGAGGTTATAAATAATTTGTTTATTTTTATAAAAGTTGGACATGACGGTGGAAAACAAGATGACAGGGTGGACAAAGGCTTTAATTGGTGAACTAAATATGGAGGAACATTTGAAAGGGTTGAAATATTAAAGGGTTAATATAAAAGGGTTGTAAAAGTTTTCAGGAATTCAACTTCTGTTTTCGCTAACTACTGCAAACCACTGAGCCACCATGCCGCCTATTCTGTTATCAATTAGGTTTTATCAATATGCAAATGAATGGGAAAATAAACAATTATTGTCCTTCAAATGAAACTAAATTTGCTAATGAATGTAAATCTTTATATTGTACATTGTACTGGAGGAATGAAGAGAATGTTACTATTGTTATTGTATATGTTATTATTATTATGGGCAACGCAGTGGCGCAGTAGGTAGTGCTGTTGCCTCACAGCAAGAACGTCGCTGGGTCGCAGGTTCGAACCTCGGCTGGGCTGGGTCAGTTGCCGTTTCTGTGTGGAGTTTGCATGTTCTCCCTGCGTTCGCGTGGGTTTCCTCCGGGTGCTCCGGTTTCCCCCACAGTCCAAAGACATGCAGTACAGGTGAATTGGGTAGGCTAAATTGTCCATAGTGTATGAGTGTGAATGTGTGTGTGGAAGTTCCCAGAGATGGGTTGCGGCTGGAAGGGCATCCGCTGCGTAAAATCGTGCTGGATAAGTTGGCGGTTCATTCCGCTGTGGCAAGAAAATGAATGAATGTATTATTATTTTTATTGTTATTATCTAAAATGGCCTAATATAATTTTTTTGCTGTTAATTATTACTATTATTATTATTATTATTATTATTATTATTATTATTATTATTATTATTATATACATATACAGTATATTTCTATTTTATTTACATGTAATACATTGTTTTGTGGTTTATTTATAATAGTAACGCTAACTGTCTAAGTCCATTTTTATTAATTTTATTATTATTATTATTATTATTATCTAAAATGGCCTAATATAAAATATTTACTGTTTATTATTATTATTATTATTATTATTATTATTATTATTATTATTATTATATACATATACTGTATATTTCTATTTTATTTACATGTAATACATTGTTTTATGGTTTATTTATAGTAGTAACGCTAACTGTATAAGTTCATTTTAATAATTTTATTATTATTATTATTATTATTATTATTATTATTATTATTATTATTATTATCTGGAACTGCTTAATATAAAACTATTTACTGTTTATTATTATTATTATTATTATTAATATTATTATTATTTATTTTATTATTATTGTTATTATTATTATTATTATTATTAATTTTATTATTATTGTTATTATTATTATTATTATTATTATTATTATTATTATTATTATCTGAAACTGTCTAATATAAAATTATTTACTGTTTATTATTATTATTATTAATAATATTATTATTATTTATTTTATTATTATTGTTATTATTATTATTATTATTATTATTATATTATTTATTTTATTATTATTATTATTATTGTTATTATTATTATTATTTATTTATTTTACTATTATTGTTATTATTATTAATATTATTATTATTATCTGAAACTGTCTAATATAAAATAATTTACTGTTTGTTATTATTATTATTATTATTATTATTATTATTATTATTATTATTATTATTATTATTATTATAAATATATGTGTGTGTGTGTGGAAAATATCAACTTTGACAATCTACTCATTAGATAGTAAGCTAGTAAACAAATTTGAAATATACTGTATATATGAATATAATAAAATTAAATGATGAATATCTCTCACTCTATGTCAATAGTGTCATCCTCAGAGTGTGAGCACACATTTTTAGGTCATGTTCTGCTGCTGTTCCTCATGATGAGTTTATGTGTGTGTGTGGAAAAGGGCAGCAGATGATCTGAGGGTCAGGAGGCATCAGGCATGAGTCCTACAGGAGGTGACTGGGCGGGACGCTGCTCCTCCTGCCTGCCACAGTCCATCCCGTCACATCCGCCAATATACAGAGATCCTGACAAACGATCCTCCTCAAGCTCTGGATGATTAGTGCTTGTGCTGTGTGATTTACTCATACACACTGGAGCTTCTGGACTGAGTGTTCTGCACAACCACGTCAAAAAATATGTCCATCAAAATAAGAGACAATCTATTTAAATTTAATCACAACACATTTCAAAGGGCATCACGGACTGTTTAGAAGTTGGGATATTATATTTTTATCCCAAAAAATTATTTAAGGTGCAGTAGGTGATTTTCTTCAGAAATGTTTTTGTTGTGCTGGTTGAAAGTATCTTCACATTCCAATAGTACTGATTAAAGTAAATGATCTAAATGTATTTACATGTATTTTTATATTCAGGGTAAGGCATAAGATTTAAAATGTTCATCCAGTTAAAATTTGTCAGGCCAACAATTCCCATAATTCTGATAAGGAGCCCAAACTGTCTGTCAACAAATGTAGATTTGTACATCTGCACACCTCTGTTCATTCAGATCCGCCATTTAGCATTCTGCAGTAAAAGCAAATGCTGAATCTACCCAGGTAGCAAATAATTCTGGCCCAGATTTGGCATAAAGCTGGCACAGCAGGCATTCATCCGGCTCTGGCATACAGCATGTGGGCCACACATGGCCCAGGTTTGACAGAGGTGGCACCATCTTTAAGGCGACGAGCAAGACATGGGCCAGATGTCAAACGTAGTATTTGGCCCAGATGTTAAAAATTGATATGTGGGCCACGTAAGTTTGGCCTATCTTGACGCACTTTTAAAATTCACTTAAATTATTTTTTGAGTAAAGCAATATTTTGATGCTCAAAGCCATTTTCATCTTCCCGTTTGCATCTTCTAATGTCTTCATTTTAATCCAGGAAACAATCAAGATTAATCTATTGTTTCCTGTATGTTGCAAAATAAATTAATTTAACCTACACTCTCAGAAATAAAGGTACGCAAGTTGTCACTGTGGTGGTACCTTTTCAAAAGGTACACATTTGTATCTAAAAGGTCCATATTATTGCCTCAAGGGTACATATTAGTACTAAAAAGTACAAAAGTGTTCCACTTAAATTTGTTAGGTACTAATATATACTTTTAAGGGTACCAATATGGACCCTTTAAGTACAAATGTGTACCTTTTGAAAAGGTACCACCCCAGTGACAGCTCGCGTACCTTTATTTGTGAGAGTGTACATTACATATATTTTTTTAAACCAAATTATTATGTTACAAATTATATTACTATTACCATTACTAACCATTACCATTATTAATGCACCTTAAATGCAATGCTTCATGGGCAATGCTCCATAGCTGCCCCAGTTCAGTTATGGGTTATTAACTTGGCTGAGACTAGGCCTAGATATGGTCCATATTTGGCCCTTATATGGAAGCCAGACTTCTGAATCAATATTGGATGTACTTTTGAACACTGAAGGAAGGATGACACCATCGCTGAAGTATTTCTTTTAGACAGGTAATGTTATGTTTTAAAACTATTTTAGTCACGCAAAGCTGATGTAGATTTTGTTGAGTTATGAATGGGTTATATGCACAGAAGTGTTGTTCAGCCACTGAAATCTTCCTGCGAAAGATTAATGTGACTATTTTCAGTTTCATAAGGGACCTTTTACAGCACCGATAATGTCGATTTTTATTTAGTTTAACAACAAAACATAAGTAAATAGCTCTATTCCGCCTAGCCTGCTTTTTTTTTTTGTCATCTTTAAGGTTTGTGTTATTATTTTAGGAGGTGTAGCTTTGGACGGAAGGGGAGGGACTGTGTTTTATAAGTTATTTATATTTTAATTATTAGCCCTCCTGTAAAACATTATTTTTCAAATATTTCCAAATTTTACAAATTGTTTTGCATATTAAACTAAAATTATAATGCAATGGCTTGTTAAATAAGTTTGGAAGTTAGGTTAATTTAGGTTAATACAAGTCATTGACAATAATTGTTTGTTCTGTACCTAATCAAAACTAAAATTTAAAAGCTAATAATATTAACCTTATTCTTCTTTATTATTGTTTTTTTACTGTAAAACTTATTTTATTCCAGCCAAAACAAAAGAAACAGATTAGACTTGATTTAAAAAACCCTTGATTGAATTAATAATAATAATAATAATAATAATAATAATAATAATAATAATAATAATAATAATAATAATAATAATGTAATTAAATGAATGTCAGACATGTTTAATATTAAAATCCCTTTGAATGTCAAGCTCTGCATTCTTGGTCTGCATCCCATGGAACTTACAATTGGCAAGACAAGAGTTTTGGATTTTGTTTTTCTTCAAGCTAGAAGGGCTATTGCATTATGCTGGAAACACATTGACGCTCCATCCATAAAGATATTGAACTGTATTGGACTAGAGCAGGGGTGTCCAAACTCGGTCCTGGAGGGCCGATGTCCTGCTGAGTTTAGCTCCAACTTGCTTCAACACACCTGCCAGGAACTTTCTATCTAGTAAGAGCTTGATAAGCTGGTTCAGGTGTGTTTGATTAGAGTTGGAGCTAAACTCGCCAGGACACCGGCCCTCCAGGACAGAGTGTGGACATCCCTGGACTAGAGAGACTAACTTACATGATCAAAGGCAAGCAGAAGGACTTTGCCTATCTTTGGGAACGATATATGAATATTATGTAAATTGTGTGTGTCAACATGTATTTATATTTGCTATTGTATTATTGTTTTTTATTGTTTTGTCATTAATCTATTTTTTCAATGTTTCAATTAATTATTTTCATTTATTTATTTTTACTTTATGTACTTATTTTATATATTTATTTTTAGTTATGTTATATAATTGTGTATATGTGTGCATGTATATGTATATATACATATACAAGAAGGGTGTAAAGGGCGGCGTAGTGGTACAGTGGTTAGCGCTGTCGCCTCACAGCAAGAAGATTGCTGGTTCGAGCTTCGGCTGGGTCAGTTGGCATTTCTGCATGTTCTCCCCGTGTTTGCATGGGTTTCCTCCAAGTCTAAAGACATGCGCTATAGGTGAATTGGGAAAGCTAAATGTTCTGTCATGTATGTGTGTGAATGAGAGTGTATGGGTGTTTCCCAGTGATGGGAAAACATATGCTGAATATGTTGGCGGTTCATTCTGCTGTGGCGACCCCTGATTAATAAAGGGACTAAGTGTGCTGTTTTGTGGGCTGTATTGTTATTGTAGTTGATGGGGGAAAGGAAAAAAAAATCAATAAACATATTTGGAAAAAATACATAAAAATATTATTGTTATTATTATTATTATTATTATTATATTACACTTATTTTAGATTAAAGTTATTATTATTATTATTATTATTATTATTATTATTATATTACACTTATTTTAGATTAAAGTTATTATTATTATTATTATTATTATTATTATTATTATTATTATTATATTACACTTATTTTAGATTAAAGTTATTATTATTATTATTATTATTATATTACACTTATTTTAGATTAAAGTTATTATTATTATTATTATTATTATTATTATTATTATATTACACTTATTTTAGATTAAAGTTATTATTATTATTATTATTATTATATTACAATTATTTTAGATTAAAATTATTAGTATAATAATACCAATAATAATAATAATAATGATAATAATAATAATAATAATAATAATAATAATAATAATAATAATAATTATTATTATTATTATTATTATTATTATTATTATTATTATTATTGTTGTTGTTGTGGTTATTATTATTATTATTATTATTATTATTATTATATTACAATTATTTTAGATTAAAATTATTATTATTATTATTATTATTATTATTATATTACAATTATTTTAGATTAAAATTATTAGTATTAATAATAATAATAATAACAACAACAACAACAACAACAACAATAATAATAATAATAATAAGTATTATTATTATTATTATTATACTTATTATTATTATTATTATTATTATATTATATTATTTTTGTTGTTGTTGTGGTTATTATTATTATTATTATTATTATTATTATTATTAATTGCTTTAGATTAAAAATATTATAAAAATCATTTGTGGTGTCTAAGCCAGATCTTTGTTTTTTTGTTTGTTCATTTTGTTTGTTTAAAGTACAAAATAAAAATCTTTTCACTTTCTGGTAATAACCGCACAAAAAAACGGCAGGCTTATTTTAATCTCATTTAAAGCATAAAGCAGATGTAGCAGCGTGTTGTATCTGTTAAGAATAAAATGTGATTGTGTTGTTATTGTGTGTGCTGATGTGTGTTTTTGACCTCACTGATGGGAGGCTGAGGCTGAGATGTTGATCAGGTCTGACAGGGTGTGATCATTACCGGGTCGAGCCAGCGAGGTCTCAGCCCTGCCACTGTAATGAGATCAGCAGGAGTCACGGCTCATGACCCGCTCGTGCCACAGCCGTGCGCTGAGATGGCGAATTTAACAACACACACCAACACACACTGAGAGAGAGTGAGAGAGAGAGCGTTCATGTGGTGTGAACTCCAGCATTGACATCTGACTGACTCTAGTCATAAAAGAAACACTTGAACTGAATTACAGCTCAAGAACTTACATTTTTGGATGCCAGGAATTCAGACTGTAATCTGACATTTGGGGACATTCTGCCAGAAACGTACATTATCTGTTCCTGAAATAAAAACATAAATACAGTGAATAAAATGTATTGTATCCCAAAAAATGTCTAAAATAAACTGATGGTTGATTTCTGTGAGTTGTTCTGTAAAGGAATATGTTGTTCATTTGGTTATCTGATTTTTGTTCCTTGTACAAATCCTGTCCTTGTCCTTAGCCCAATTGAACCTACAGCTTTAATAGTTTTGTTATGCTAAAAACTAGAAAAGCAAGTTTAAGTTGTTATCATTTACATCAATTGATTAATAACATAAAAATATGAATAAATTCTACAAATAAATACTGCAAATATATAATACTAATACATTTACAATTGTCCCCATGTTTCTGTCAGTCCTGTCACATTTGCATTAAATTTAACACAAAATGCGTGCAATACATTTTTAAAGCTATGACATCATTTAATGGAGAAGCTGACAGTGATCAAGGATGTGTTCTATCATTGAATTGTATGACTTTATGCCTGATTTTTTATGATTTTTTTGAGGACGACAAGCTTAAGTCAGGACCTGTCACATTTTTTATAGGTGAAAATGTACGTTTCTGGCAGAATGTCCATTAGATAGATAGTTCAGTTTTACTTCAAAAAAGTTATTAATTATTTATTATCAATTACATAAATCTATATTTACATCACTTTTCTTAAATCCCTTTAAATCTCAATGCATAGCCACAGACAACAAAAATAAAAAATCCCTAAAATTTACAGTAAAAATTACCAGAATTTCCAAGTTAAATAATAACCACGCACAGTCAGTGGCCTAGCGATTGGGCGCACCAAAGGATCAGTAAAATTGGACAAGAGAAGATTGAAAAAACGTTGCCTGGTCTGATGAGTCTCGATTTCTGCTGCGACATTCGGATGGTAGGGTCAGAATTTGGCGTCAACAACATGAAAGAATGGATCAATCCTGCCTTATATCAAAGGTTCAGGCTGCTGGTGGTGGTGTAATTGTGTGGGGGATATTTTCTTGGCACACTTTGGGCCCATTAGTACCAATTGAGCATCGTGTCAATGCCACAGCATACCTGAGTATTGTTGCTGATCATGTCCATCCCTTTATGACCACAGTGTATCCATCTTCTGATAGCTACTTCCAGCAGGATAACGCGCCATTTCATAAAGCGTGAATCATCTCAGACTGGTTTCTTGAACATGACAGTGAGTTCACTGTACTCAAATGGCCTCCACAGTCACAATATCTCAATCCAATAGAGCACCTTTGGGATGTGGTGGAATGGGATCATGGGATCACATCATGGATGTGCAGCTGACAAATCTTCAGCAACTCCGTGATGCTATCATGTCAATATGGACCAAAATCTCTGAAAAAATATTTCAAGTACCTTGTTAAATCTATGCCACAAAGGAGTAAGGCAAAAGGGGGTCTAACCCGGTACTAGTAAGGTGTATCTAATAAAGTGGCCGGTGAGTGTATATGAGAACAATCAGAACATTCTAGTTAGAATTCAGGTAGTTCCAGTATTAACAAAACCATATTTTTAAATAAAAAGAGTGTGACAGACGGTGCAACAAAGCACACTGAGGGAAAGGAATAAAACCTTTTTACCCACAAAGGCCCCCATTAGAAAATATCTCAAGACCCCCTAAATGAGACCTTTTGACCTCATAAAAGCATTAAGTGATTCAAAATAGCATTTGCCATTACAGTAAATTCCTTTCACAGCAAAACATACAATATGAGAGTGAAGTAACATATCTAAAAGCTCTTATGGTTAGACATAGCATGAAAGGTGCAGTATAGAGCACTTAAAGTGGTTCCCCATAATTATGAGCTAATGGACCACTTTTAGCTATTTATTTTAGAGTGTATAGACCTATTTGTAGAGAACATTAATATACGTAACAGAGACTCTGTAGACAAACAGTCCTAAGAGCCCTTTTTTTAAATGTATTTATTTGTTTTTTTGTTTTTTGTCGAAGTGAAATGTGCGGTGGCTCACAACAAGAAAGTTGCTTGTTCGAATAGCGGCAGGAACAGGAAGCCTTTCTGTGCTGAGTTCTGTACATATTCTCCCCATGTTCATTCGTTCATTTTCTTTTCGGCTTAGTCCCTTTATTAATCCGGGGTCGCCACAGCAGAATGAACCGCCAACTTATCCAGCACGATTTTATGCAGCAGATGCCCTTCCAGCTGCAACCCATCTCTGGAAAACATCCACACACACTCATTCACACTCATACACTATGGACAATTTAGCTTACACAATTCACCTGTACCACATGTCTTTGGACTGCGGAGGAAACCCACGCAAACGCAAGGAGGACATGCAAACTCCACACAGAAACGCCAACTGACCCAGCCGAGGCTCGAACCAGCGACCTTCTTGCTGTGAGGCGACAGCACTACCTACTGCACCACTGCGTCGCCTATTTTCCCCATGTTCATGAATGAAAGTGAGTAAGAAATGCACAGCCTTTCAAAGTATACTTCATTTATTCAACACATTGGAGTTTTTCATTGAAACACACTGCCTGATGAATCGATGACCACAAACCAGGTGGCATGTACGCAGTATGTGCATTCTGTTAGATCCGCGACTCACAGCACATTATTTTAGCTTACCAATCAGAGACTCTTGAGGACGGGCCTTTCAGAGGAACTAGGAAATATGTCGTTTTCATTTTATATAATCAAAGTAAGATATATGAAAAAATAATGGGATTTTCTACAAGTGAAGCATGAGCACACATTGCTTTGCATCCAATAAAGACAAACAAGTCTTAAAAATACACTCAGGACCACCCCTAAAATTCTATTCGAGTTTCTCAGTACTATAAGGTTCTTGTTTTAGAGAGTACTGCAGGACTGGCATAATTTTGTGGGCAAAAAAAAAGAAAAAAGACATTTTAACACATCAAGTTTTGATCATTATCTCTCAAGATGTTTTCATGTCTGTTTTATTATGTAAAATATCATCAGTGATCAGTGACACTCCCTGGGATGTTTAATTTTTTTACTCTTATTTATTTATTTATTTTTAAATAAATCTGGTCTACGTCACAAAGGTTAACAAAACGTTGAAACCTATGGCAAAAAAAGCAAAAACTGTATGATTTCACTGCTATTTACTAATGATTAAAGTAGATTATAACAAAATCAAGCTAATATCATGTTCTGTAGCAAGTGTTGGGTAAAATTACTTTTAAAAGTAATATATTGCAATCCTAATATTTAGAAAAAACATAACATAACATATATTTTTATATTACATTTCTTAAAAAGTAATCAGTTACACATTTCTTTAATAATAATAATTCCTTACGTTTATATAGTGTTTTTCTGGACACTCAAAGCGCTTTACACATTGGGTGGAATCTCCTCATCCACCACCAGTGTGCAACATTCACCTGGATGACGCAATGGCAGCCATATTGCGCCAGACCGCACACCACCCACCAGCTGATTGGTGGAGAGGAGACAGAGTGATTAAGCCAATTATGGTACGGGGATGGTTAGGAGGCCATAATGAACAGAACCCAGTGGGCAAATTTGGCCAAGATGCCGGGGTTAAATCCCTACCCTTTTCGAAGAACATGAGTCGCGACCTCGAGTTAAACGTCTCATCCAAAAGATGGCGCTCACTGAGCAGTATAGAGTCCCCATCACTGTACTGGGGCATTAGGACCCCCACAGACTGCAAGTTGGACACCATGTGAGAGTTGCAGAGAGCTAGCTGCTGGCTGACTTTGTTTAAACGTTTTTAAAAATATTATTAGTGGGTGACGCAGTGGCACAGTAGGTAGTGCTGTCGCCTCACAGCAAGAAGGTCATTGGTTCGAGCCTCGGCTGGGTCAGTTGGCATTTCTGTGTGGAGGTTGCATGTTCTCCCTGCGTTCGCGTGAGTTTCCTCTGGGTGCTCCGGTTTCCCCCACAGTCCGAAGACATGTGGTACAGGTGAATTGGGTAGGCTAAATTGTCTGTAGTGTATGACTGTGAATGAGTGTGTGTGGATGTTCCCAGTGATGGGTTGCGGCTGGAAGGGCATCAGCTGTGTAAAAACGTGCTGGATAAGTTGGCGGTTCATTTTATTGTGGCCACCCCGAATTAATAAAGCCGAAAAGAAAATGAATGAATGAATAAAAAATATTATTATTGTTATTTTAAATAACCTTACCCACCACATATGCTGGATAAGCTGGCAGTTCATTCCACTTTGACGAGCCCTGATAAATAAAGGGACTAAGCCAAATGAAAATGAATGAATGAATGAATGAACACAGCATGTATAAGAATTCAATTCAATTCAATTCATCTTTATTTGTATAGCGCTTATACAATGTAGATTGTGTCAAAGCAGCTTCACATGGAAGATTATAGTGAATTGAACAGTGTCAGTTCAGTTTTCAGAGATTAAGTTCAGCTCAGTTTAGCTCAGTTCAGTGTGGGTTAATAATCACTACTGAGAGTCCAAACACCGAAGAGCAAATCCATCTATGCGCAGCTCTACAGATCCCGAACCATGCAAGCCAGTGGCGACAGTGGCGAGGAAAAAACTTCACCAGTTGGCGAAAGCGAAGATTTAAAAAACCTCGAGAGAAACCAGGCTCAGTTGGGCACGACCATTTCTCCTATGGCCAAACATCTTGTGCAGAGCTGCAGTCTAGGCGCAGGAAGCTGGACCTCAGCGAAGACTCGTCTGTCCTTTGATTCAATGTTTGCTTGAATCAAAATGAAGTGCTTTCCAAATTGGTTTGGTTATTGAAAATTAAAGTTGCAATCAGAATTATTAGCCCCCCTTAGATTTTTTTTCTTTTTTAAATATTTCCCAAATTATGTTTAACGGAGCAAGGATATTTTCACAGTATGTCTGATAATATTTTTTCTTCTGGAGAAAGTCTTATTTCTTTTATTTCGTCTAGCATAAAAGCAGTTTTATTTAATTTTTATTAGAAAATATTATTAGCCCCTTTAAGCTATATATTTTTTTCGATAGTCTACAGAACAAACCATTGTTATACAATAACTTGCCTAATTACCCTAACCTGCCTAGTTAACCTAATTAACCCAGTTAAGCCTTTAAATGTCACTTTAAGCTATATAGAAGTGTCTTGAAAAATATCTAGTAAAATATTGTTTACTGTCATCATGGCAAAGATAAAATAAATCAGTTATTATAAATGAGTTATTAAAACTATTATGTTTAGAAATGTGTTGAAAACATCTTCATTCCGTTGAACAGAAATTGTGGGGAAAATAAACAGTTGGGCTAATAGTTCAGGGGGTTTAATAATTCTGATTGCAACTACAACTTCAGTTTTAACTTAAAATTAGATTCAAAGCTCACAAAGACATAATAATGGAAATATGTGTTTTTTGTGATTTCAAATAAAGCAGAAAACTTTGTGAAGGTAATCACAAATTCACTGGTCTCCCCCAGTTTTGTTGTGGGGAAAGACGTGGTCTCAGTATAATTTAAAGTTGGCTGGAAGCTGCTCAGTGTTTGACTGGCACTAAAGCTTCTGTGTGTGGAGCTCAGATAATTCACAGGTTTGACAAAGCAAGCGTCTGCGAGTGTCAGGAAGGGGATTTCTGTGCGTGGCTGATATGCAGAGGCGCTGCGTCTGGACCAGACCGTCTATCTCTGGGATTTGTCCTGTCCTTTCAAACCTGAGAAGATCAGTCGTGAGATGGAATGCCAAATGACATGGAGGCGAGCGGGAGGCTCCTACAGCGCCAAACAGATAAAGAGAATTAAACGGAACTGGCCACAGATGTTCCTATTGCCCTTTTTAATTTCCCAATACACAGAGCTGGATTCACTGACTGTCAATGGCACTGAATGTGCTCTCCTGGTATGCGGATGCAGGACAACAGAATAGCTCACAATATCAATGGTCACATGAGGGTATGGAATTGTTATACTTTTTTTATATGTTTTTTAAAAAGGTATAATGATTATAATTGTATATTTAAATAAAATAAATAATAAAATAAATTACATATGGAATTTATGCATTAAAAAATGTACAGTACTCATAGCAGTGTGATATTGCTGTATATCAGAACTGGTGGGAGGTGTGCATTGCAATGTGATATACAGCCATATCACCCTGCTACGAGTGTGATATTGCGTTTATACAACAGTTCGGCGGCATAATCGTGTATATTAAAATATTAGAAAATCAAACACGGAGAGTCTAAAAACCCTTTTTTTTACGAGGAACTACTTTCTTCCGCTATTCATTCACATCTGCAACTGATGTCAGAACAGCAGAAACCATTGCTACTTCACAAATATCAATTTAGAGCTATTATTTGAATGATTCTCTTGCATAATGTCTAAAGTGATGACAAAACATGTGATTTTTGCTCATATTTTAAGATTATAAAGCTGAACGACATGAAATGCCATCAGTCTAGAGACATTTCTCTGTTGCAATCGGGCAGAGGGGCCCCTGTGTAAACTCTGGCTACCCCTGTGGCCACCCCTATATGATTTTGCTGTTGATATTATTATTTTAAATGGACTTGCGTAAATTCACAATATTTTAATAAATAAATAAATAAATAAAGAGCAGCCACTAAATTATTGTGAATTGATTGGTGCCACTGACGAAGCTGATTCACTGCCCCTCCCCCTCCCTGATCATCATTGACAGCACACACACACCTTTAATAGACAGCAATGGCAATTTAATATTTACCTTAAGGTACATTACAGTTTTTCTCCATTGGTTTGGCTCATTTCTTGAAACAGAAATTACATTCTCAAAATTCTAAGATAATTTGGCAAAACAGTGTTACGGTTTAGCACAACACTATAGCTCACTTGCAAAAGCTAATATCTCTCCAAAAACAGTTCACTCATGCATCAAAACTAAATTCCTTTCCCATATAAAAAGTCAGTGCCACAAAAATGGCAAATATCCTTCTCAATTGCTTTGGCTCAATTCTTGAAACAGACCGGACATTCTCAACACTCTTGGTGTTTTTGCCAAAATAATGTGGATGGTTCAGCACAACACCATGGTTCACCTGCAACAGCACATACCTTTCCCAAAACAGTTCATTCATGTGTCAAAACTAAATTTCCTTCTCATTTAAACAGTCAGTGCCCCCAAAATGCTTCATCTTTTTGCCAATGTGTAAGCACTGCAAGTCAAAATGTTTAGATGTTTTGTCACTATGGCAAAGGACCACTAAAATATCCCTCATGTCCACCTTACAGTCTTAGCCCAGTCCTTCATTGACAATGGTTACTGTACTGTTTTTGTCTAGCTAACAGAATACAATTGTGTATAAAGCAAAAAAGAAATAGGATTTTAGGGTAAGAGTAGCCTCCAAGGTTTGACGTCACACATTGCACTCATACTGCCAAGGAAATGGTAACTCCTATTTTATTGTAATGATCAACCACACACAATGTAACTTCCATATATCAAAGCAAAAAGAAACCGTATACAGCATAATAAACTGTAATATAAACACACAAACAAAAAACTAGAGTGCTATAACTTTCCCTGCGAAAGTTTTGGATGATGGAGGAGACTGTAGAGCGAGGCACATTTAGGCTGCACTCGACGACCTGCCTCTGCCATTGTGAGACCATGGTTTATGACATGGTCTATAACTGTGGCCTGAATTTCTTCCGGGACAGCACGGTGTCTTCATGCACCACGGCCTCTTCCACCTATTCCACCACCATACACCCTTACTCCTCCTCGTCCTCCTCTTCCTTGAGCAGGCAGCTGCCCTTGTTCATTTACTTGGCCAGGTGCCTCCATGTTCAGAAATAGTGCTGGTCCTGCATGGTCAAGCTCTTTACATACATGTTAGGCAGCATTCACAGTCATGGGCAGCACCTAACTACATAGGTAGCTAACTAAACATACTGTTTGATTGGTCATCTGAGATGTGTGAAACTTCTCCTTTATTATTCAAGTTCTAGTTTCACCTGACTGTCAATTGCTGTAATAAATTGTAATCAAATGTTTCAAGGATTCACCTACTGTATGGTATTCATGGTATTATGGTCTTGACTAATTTTGACAATTGAACAGACTATTGTGCATGTGATGACTTATACAATGAAATGACGCTGACACATTTTGGAGAGAACAACCATCAGACTGAGAATTAACAATCAGTTTAGATCAACGAGATCTATTCACTTGGAAATTGTGCTAAATGTAGGCTAAATGTACTTAATCATTCGCAAAGATGTACTAAGACATTTGCAATTTGATGAAATGAATGAGAAATTCAATTCTGTTGTGAACAATTGCCAAGTGGTTTGGAGGTTTGTCCATGTTGTTTTGAGAATGTAATTTCTGTTTCAAGAAATGAGCCAAACCAATGGAGAAAAACTGTAATAGAAGAAGCTGTATTAATAATATTGTGGCTCAAAAAGAAACATGAATAAATTATATTATTAGAGTCTGTATAGTGAGTGTGTGTGTATATAGTAAAGCCTTTTTTTCATTTGTTTGATTAATTAATTAAGCTTCATTAATTTTAAACATGGCATATATCATATGCTGTACAAGTATGTGAAAAATAACTGAAAAGTTATTTATATATATGAAAAGTATTTTTAATTAAATATTATAATTTTTTATTTTATTGAATTTGAATTTATTGATTTTTTAGGAATTAATTGTGATATTTCAAGAGTGATTAATTAAATGAATTAAAAGCACATTGTTTCATTTACCATAAACGAAAATATAACATCACACTGAATTCATCATTTTTTTTTGTGCCACCCCAAGTTTTGGTGCGGCCTTTTCTGGCCACCCCTAAGAAACTTTTCTGGGGGCACCACTGCAATCGGGAGATCACAATAATTAAACCTGAAAAAGCCAGAGCAAATCAAACACTCTCAGACTATGGTGCAAATACAGCTCAATAACATACAAAAAAATATTTACTTAGAGTGTCACTTACCAGTTTTATAAAGATTTGATCGGCTGTACTTTGAAATTATGCTGAGTTTTTCTCCTCTAAGGGCTTATTATGCGTTTTTTGTTGCCATCTTGTGGCGGAACGTCAGCCGTCTTTTCTCTGCTCAGTATGACAGGCTGATGGATGCCGATGCGCTGAATCTCAGAAATTATGAATAAAGTAGGCACTATCCTTATAAATAAACTGCATAGTTGCAATCCAAACAACTACATTCTCACCTAAAAAAGCCTCAAAAGTACATTATGTTGTCCAACAGCTGCAATATTTGTCAAATTGTAGTGTTTATTGATCTGCTGTCACTCTATGTTGGCGGAGTAATGCAGAAAGTTGAGGAGGCTGTACAAGTGCTGTAATTGCATGGCTATCAGCCAATCAGATTCGAGAACCAGACAGAACTGTTGTGTGTGTGTGTGTGTGTGTGTATACTGTATACTGTATATATATATTGGTGGTGGGCCGTTATCGGCGTTAATGTGCTGCGTTAACACGAGACATAAAAAAAAATATCGCCGTTAATCTATTCTCAAAGTTGGGTTGGGAGCTGGGACTATTCTACGCAAGCTATGATGACTTTCACCTTGATATTTTAGCGCGGATGTATACCTAGCCGGTGAGCCGTCTGACAAAAAAGTGCCCTTTTAAATCAAATCAGCAGGATGCCTGACTTAAACTGCAGTTCAGCAGTTTTACTTAACTCATGACCATTTCATTCATGCGCCGTGACAAACTGGGGTCTTAGATGCAAATAAGGGGTGGGGACTGGTGAGAGTGTTATGGAATGTAATAACGCATGCCAAATGTAAAGAAAAAGAAATTCCACATTTCGCGATGTGTGTGTGTGCGGTCCTTTACTGACAGCCTCCTGTGAGGATAATATCTGCATACTCCACGTCTTACTTCCATTTCTGTTTAGTTCAGTTATGACTTTAGTTGTATTAAGGTAATCAAAAATTGCTGTTTACATGGTAGACTCTTAATCAGAGTATTGTTTTAATCATATTAAAATCATATTAAAGTATTGTTGCCCATGCAAACATACTCAATGCTTGACACACCGTCAGGGCTCTCTGAACTTGTCTTTGCAAAGCTGCATTTTCTATATGTACATACATCAAAAGCAAGTATGAAATCGCCAGTCATGCGATATTCTGCAAATAACAGCACTTGTCCAAGCCTCTTAATCCTTCACCCTTGTGTATTACTCCACCCACAAACAGCAACAAGCTGAGGACACTCTACAGTGTACACAAATATTGCTGCTGTTTGACAACATAATGTACTTTTGAGGCATTTTAGGCAAGAATGTAGTTGTTTAGATTGCAACTATGCAGTTTATTTATAAGGATAGTGCCTATTTTAAAAAAATATATAATTTCGGAGCATCGGATTCAGTGCATCGACCGTCATCAGCCTGCATGAGCAGACCAAAGAAATTGACGTTTGACGTTCCGCCACAAGAGACTGCATAATAAGCCCTAAGGTAAGAAAAACAAAATTTTCTCAGCGGAAATTTCAAACTACAGCTGAACAAATCATTATAAATCAGGTAAGTGACATTCTAAGTTAATCTCTTTCTTTTGTATTTTGTAGTGCTGTATTTATTCCACAGAAACTGGTAGTGTTTGCTTTGGTTTTTTCGGGGTTAATTATTGTGAAATCCCAATGGCAACAGAGAAATACTGGAAAATCTCTGTATATTGATGGCATTTCATGCTGTTCAGCCTTATAATTTTAAATTGTGAGCAAAATCACTTGTTTTGTCATCACTTTAGACATTACGCTAGAGAATCATTCAAATACTAGCTCTTAAGTGACGTTGGAGAAGTAGCAACGGTTTCTGCTGTTCTGACCATCAGCTGCAGATGTGAATGAGTGGCAGAAGAAAGTACAGTAGTTCCCTGTACAAAAGGGTTTTTGAGACTCTCCGTGTTTGATTTTCTTTTTTATACACATGATTATGCCATCGAACTGTTGTATAAATGCAATATTACACATGTAGCATTGCGATGTGGCTGTATATCGTCATTAAAAACCCTTTAGTGACAGCCTGCGGCCTCATGCCAACGCACACCTCCCACCAGTGCTGATATACACCCACATAAAGTATATATTTATTTGGCAATTGTAATTTACAAAAATATTTTTTAAAAGAAATAGGTTAAAAAACATAAATAAAATATTCTGGCAATATAAATACAAATATATAACATTTAATGGTAATTATGCATATTATTATAATATGCATATTTACATTTTATTTGATTATAAAATTTTAGTTCACAATTGTAATTTGTTTATTTTAATTAATTTAATAATTGCTTGAAATGCATTTTTTTCTTTTTACAAAAACTATAAATCATTACAATTGGTACAATATGGTGTATTTAATTATAACAACAGCATTCTATCATTTGTAATCATTTAATAGCCAGCATTTTAATCATGAATGAATGTAAATGTCCTTCATCTGGACATCTCTGTTTTTTTTTTTTTTTTTTGGCAACAATAACTTTTTTTTTTTTGGTGCAATAGCGAAATCAAACGTGACATTAGAGAGGACAATTTCACATTTCATTTCTGTTAGCGTTCACATCTCTTTCTCATGTGTTGACAAGATCTGAGCGGGAAGATCTGAGGATGTTCAGGGTGTTGTTTTGTGGTTTGGAGGTGGGAGACTGGGTCAGATTGGGCCTGTGGAGGTGGGAGACATGTTAAAAAAAAAAAATCTCATCCTCCTCACACTCCACATTGAAGACATGCAGCGACAAATGACTGCCAGAATATATATATAAATCCAACTGCCAGAAACTCCTGAGGGAAAGAAGCCCGGAGCTGTTCTGAATCCAGAGGCTGGAGACCCCGACAGACCTGTGAAGTCCAGCTCTGACCTTGGCCCACTTTTACTCCCGGCATGAGGAGATGACAAAACGCCATGACATTCTGCAACTAAGCTACACAGACTCAATCAGAATAAAAACATTTAGATTTTTCTATAATTATATCTTGAAGATGGAGCCATGGTGAGCGATTGAATGAGTCACAAATGCAGTCAAATCTTGTTTAACAATTATTTATCTGTTAATGTGTTTCCAGAGTATGCGTTGGGTGAAAAATAAATATTAATGGTTGTGCGTGAGGATAAATGATACATTTAGTAATCATAAATCAATTCAACATTATAATTTAGGGGCAAATATAAATTATAATCATGAAACAAAACTGGCAGATAGTTGTTCTTTTTTCTTTAAACATGCCTAAATGCTCCTTTTAAGGTAATTTTGATCTCAATAAACTTGGTCTTAGTAAAACATTTACTTTACCATTCATTTGTTTAAGGCTATAGATCATAACATACTGATTTGTTACAAAATTACACTTGTATTCATTCAAATGGTTTAATCCTCACTGTCTGACAATTATCATTTTGTAGATTTAAATAATGAAGTATTTAGGTTAAATGGCAGTAAATTATGGAGTGCTGCATGGATCTGTCTTGGGCCCTCTGCCATTTTCAATACATCTGCTGCCTCTATTATTAGAAAAATATGGAGATAGTTTTCATTGTGTGATCAGAATATAAAACTGAAATTGTTATCTGATATTGAAATCATGATCTTGACATGTAAACACTGCTTTAGTCATGTTTGTTTCTGCTTGAACACCACCATATTTTATATTATCTTAGGCATACCTGTCAACCCTCCCGTTTTTCCCGGGATTCTCCCGTATTTTACAGTTCTATCCCGCTGTCATCAAGGTATTTTTCCGTATTTCTCCTGTATTTTTTATCTTTCTGAGAAGAGCCGATCCTCCCTATATGCAACCCATACCGCCGAACCACCAGGGGCCGCCCTTGCTCTTAAATGTGAATCGGTTCTGTGCTTTCATTTTATTTAGGCATGGAAACACTATGAAATGAACCTAAAAACGGCGCGATTGCAATCCTCAAAACAGTAAGTTCATATAAAGATGCATGACTGTCAGCTGATGCTCTCCATAGTGATAATAGACGCTGTTTCCCAAGCCGATTCTGTTCGTAAGTGATTTGATGCTGAGCTCAAGTGGGTTTTGGGTGCGTGTTTAAACAGACATATATATATATATATATATATATATATATATATATATATATATATATATATATATATATATATATATACACACACATCATAATAATAATAATGATAATAATAATAATAATGGTGGTTCGTTCCGCTGTGGCGACCACAGATTAACAAAGGGACTAAGCCGAAAATAAAATGAATGAATGAATAATAATAATAACAACAACATCTAGACATGTCGATCTTGTTGGGTTTTCTTTTAAACACAACACATTTTGTCTTAAAATGAGCATTAACAGTTAGGAAAACAATTAAATGCTTTCATTATAGATCTAAATGAGAAAATCTGAGACAGTTTCTTTATCATCAAATCAATATTACAGTTTTTTTACACTCGTTTTGCCACAAATTTCGGAGCCTGGTATCAATTTTCAAAACTCTCGACACAAAATTCACAACCATTGCCAAAATTGCACATTTTTGCAAAATTCTTAACTCTTTTTTTTTCACATGCTTGAAAACAATACATACAGGTCAAGGATACTTTGTTCATTAAAGTAAAATCACCGTTTCAATATACAGTAAGACTACTCAACATTAAACTGATCGGATTTCAAAATGCAACTCACACATTATATTGTAAATATCCGTGTATTAATTTAATTAACATGATGTAACTATCAACTGATACAAGCACTCAAAATGATAAATAACTGTTGCATTAATCTTGATACTTCTTCCTTATTCCATATATATATGTATATACAGTTAACCATCGGACTTGCGCTCTCAGTATTGCTTACACTCACTCTATCTGTCATTGTGTCACATCCCCGGCTCGTCCTCACTCACCCAATCCAGCTTCACCACCTCACACTAGTCCTACCCAATCCCGAGAACCTTCCCCTGATTACTGATTACCCGCACCTGTTCACCATTAGCCCGGACACTATATATTCCTACCTCCTCCGTTCACATATTGTCCGGTATTGAAGTCGTATGGTTGTCTTCACCCCAGCTCCCTCGTCTGCTCTTCTTCCATGGATGTTCCTCCTGAGTCTTCGTGATCATCGCACTGATAAAGGGAAGTGTCTTTATTGTCATTCCATATCTGAAGATCTATATGCACCTGCCTGCACTTCGTGCACACTGCCACCAACGGAGGTGTGAGGATTGTTAACCCAGTCTTGACTGTTGCCAGGTTTACCCGGCGAAGACGTATGAGGTGTTCCTCGGACGATCTTCCACTGCCCAGCACTGTGTGATACCTTTTATGATTTACGTTGAATAAACTAAATGAAAAGATAACCATCTCTGACTTTGTATACCAGCTTGACACATTGATGGTGCTGCACGCATCAGTTCCCCGCAGTGGTGTAGTCCTAAAAAAGGTGGTGTACTATTACTCACCCTGCCCAAATTGTAAAAGTCTTTTTTTATTCATTAGCAATATATATATATATCATAAGTTACCTGGAACTATTGACTTCCACAGACAGAAAAACAAATACTATCGTAAGTCAATGGTTACAGGTTTCCAGCTTTGTTCAAAAATCTTCTTTTGTTTTTAACTACCAAAAAAGACAAACCGGTATGAAACAAGTAAAGTTTGAGTAAACAATGACAATTTCATTTGTTTGGGGTGAACTATCCATTTAAAAAAGGAAAAATATTTCAACAAATTTGTTCATTTTAAAGTGAGATTCTAATAGTCTAATCCTATTTAATGATTTATTCTTAGTGCCCCAGCAGACCCGGAGATTGGCTGAGTATATTTGTGGTGAGATGAGATGTATTTTTTCTAAGTGCCACTAGAGGGAGCTTAGTCCGACCTGCCCTTTCTAAAACTTTCGGGGTCAAGATGGAGGAAACGGAAGTTCAGGTAGGGAATAGAAGGATATAAAAGAGGGAGGAAAAGAAAAGAGAAGGAGGTTTTTTCTTTTGGGTGTGTGTGGTTTGGTGGCCATGAATCGTGGAGAGAGAAGAAAGGAAATGTGCTAGGGTAAAGAGCTGTTGGTTTGATGCGAGTAAAGACATTAAAAGACTCTGGCGTGTAGTGAGTGTGGAAGCGGTGTGCTAGGCAACTTTAAAAGCGACCATTGTGTGCGAGTGGTCTCCTGGATCATCGGTGGAGGCAGTGGGGAGCTGGATCATTTCTTGATAGAGGTAAAGTTGGTTTTATATCCGGATATTCAGACATTCGCCTTAATAATAAAAGTTCAGAAATGCATTCTTTGCAAATTCTTAATAGGGAAATTATATAAGCAGCCAATGACTATCAAAGTACAACATTATTCACAGTCAATTAGATAGTGTTAATGTTGTTTTGAAGTCATACTTGCATGCTAATTCCAATTGAATATTCAAAGTAACATGGTAAACAATATAGAGACTTCTAAATGAATGAATGTGCGAATATAAACCAACTTTACCTCTATCATTTCTTAAAGCCAGCGATTGAGATAGTCTGGTGGGAAGAAGCCTCCTAAAGGGAAATCTGTCCAGGGGTGGACCTGTACCGATCGACGCTGTTAGCCCGGGTCAGTTGTTCATTGCATTCATTCATACACCCACACTATTGCTGAAAATCTTCACACACGTTGCAACATCATAACACAGGCTTTTGGTACGTTTCTCATACTCTCTTGCTCCCTTTAAATAAGTCACAATTTGTTATTGAACAGTTTTGTGTTTGTTTTCTTTTTTCTTTCTTCTTATACAAGGATTATTAATTATATATATATATATATAGTTTAGAAAACATTTTGTGGGACTGTTTTTTTGTTAAATACATTACTGTTGACTCCATTTACAAGTTTGTGTTGAGTTATTTAAAGTTATTTCTTTTTTTCTTTTTCATTGTGTGATGGTAATTATCAGTGCTTGCCATGGCTATCCTGGACTTATTTTATTATTTGACAAGATAAACTTGTCTGGTGCCCAAGGGTTTATTAATGGGATTGAAGAGCCGAGGAAAATTGAACAGTGGTGCTGGTGGCCCGAGTTCAAAATGAGCAACATTCATGAGTTTGAATGTTTTTTTTTTTTTTTTTTTTCTAATTTGAAAGAGTAAACAAGACTTATTTCAGCCAACACCACCACCATTACATAAGTGGCGCCAGAACAGGGACCTGAAATGAGCTTTGAACAAACTTAAACGCACACAAACACTTTTGCACAGACATAAACTATTGAACTTTGAAATTACTTTTGAGAGTGTAAACTACATATAATTTGCAAGTACAAAACTAATGTTATTTCTCATGTATATGGTTAAAGCTATACTGATTGCTATGTGTATGATTTAGTTAAATGACTTTTGAGTGTAATATGTATTTTGACTAGTTCACTATTTCAAAACTGAAATCGTTTTTTTTAACAGTGTAACGTTTTAACTTTTTTTTCGCTTTTCCCCCTTCTAACCTGAACATACAAAACACACCTGACCAAATAGATTTTTTTGCACACACTTTTATTTAGAAATTACACCCATTGAGATACACATTAACATAACAAAACACCCAAACAAGATGTCTGCCGCTTTACCCTCACCTTCTATCTGTGTGGATATGGACATTCCGAATGTACAGACTCCTTTATGGCCCGTAACAACTTCTGCCACCTCATACTCCAATTCCCACAGCATTGCTCAGCCAATACACACCAGAACCAATGTGCAGTTCAACTCCTCCATTCCTTCTGGTACCTCTCCAGTGCCACCAATCGGTTGGGAACAGCCACTTGATTAAATGCAGGTGTGTACGGCACCTGAATTAATTTCCTCCCTGGGACAGCAAGATTTGCCTCCTGATTTACCCACACCTGCTAGAGGAATTCAACATGTCACACATTAACTTCAAAATGATTTAAATTTCCTAAAAAGGAGTGTTCTGAAACAAGAAGACTCCATTTCCCTGCTGAAAAATCCAGCTTAAACCAGCCTAAGCTGTTTGGCTGGTTTTAGCTGGTCAACCAGCCTGGTTTTAGAGGGGTTTTGGCCATTTCCAGGCTGGTTTCCAGTCATTTCCAGCCTGGTCTAAGCTGGTCAGGCTGGAAAATCACCAGCTTAAACCAGCTAAAACCAGCTTGACCAGCCTGGTTTAAGCTGGACATAGCTGGTTTTGGCTGGTCAAGCTGGTTTTAGCTGGTCAACTCCCAGCCTGACGAGCTAAGACCAGGCTGGAAATGGCTGGAAACCAGCCTGGAAATGGCCAAAACCCCTCTAAAACCAGGCTGGTCGACCAGCTAAAACCAGCCAACCAGCTTAGGCTGGTTTAAGCTGGATTTTTCAGCAGGGTTCTCTTCTTACCCCTGACAAAATAAGGTTATAGATTAACACAGACAAATTCTCAAAGTGGTTTCTGATAAGCATCAAGAAATGGAGAATGCTGTTGACCAAGGAGTTAAACTGTCCAAGAATTAACTAAAGTGGAAACCAACATTCTTGCTGAAGTTTGTTTTCTAGTTCAGCAGCTACAAGTAGAAATGCAGCAAGATCTTAAAGGTATTCCCCAAAGTGTACAAACCAACCAGGAAGCACTTACAAAAAGGTTTAAAACAAGTTCAACAACAGCTGAAGGGATTGTGCATTCCTTGTAAACAATGGCAAAATGAGCCAGAAGTTGGAAACTCAGTTAAAGGAAGTGAAAGAAACATTATCTACATTTACATTATCACATGTTCCATCCACCATATCACTGAGTCCAGAACCTGTAATTTTAAGTGACACTGTTAAACCTCTACCTGCTTCAGGTACGCCATAATTTTCTCCTTATCAGAAAAGATTATCTAAGACTTACTTTTCCTACCTTTGGAAGACCCAGCGATGACTCTGATCCTTTAAATTACCTCACAGAATGTAAAGACGTCTTGGCACTTCATCCTTTATCCGATGTGGACTTGGTAGCTACTTTCAGGACAGTCTTACATGGAACTGCCCGTGACTGGTGGGAAGTTGCCAGATTTTCCATAGCCGCGTGGGCCGAATTTTCATGCATGCCCCCCGTGACAAATGAGATATTGGATGCAACTATTAACTGCTGGAAGAGTGTTGTTTTAATGAAAGTTCGTACCGCATGCTGAATGGAAGAAAAAAAACCTCTGCATTTCACGATGCAGGTGTCTGTGGTCTGCAGTGACTCGGTAGGTGCAAAAAGTGTCAAACAGACCTACATGAGGGCAATAGTTCGATTAAGGTGTTTACATGTCTGCACTGCATTTCAATAATGTGACTAAAATCGGCATACTCCACATGTTCAAATTCGATTTCTCTTTAGTTCGATTATGACCTTAATTGGATTAAATTAATCAAAAATCACTGTTTACATGGTAGACTCTTAATCAGAGTATTCTCTTAATCGCATTAAAATTGAATTATTGGTGTCCATGTAAACATACTCATTGTTAGCGTTGTAAAGGACATCATGTTCCTTGTAATTGTCCCTATTTCACCTGACCAGCTAATCAATTCAACCCCCTATTTCATCCTGCACCTAACAAGTGAGCATTTAAAAATCCTAACCCAGGTCCAACTCAAACACATGATGCTGGTACGACACCTAAAGCTTCTCCATTTGTTTCAAAAACAAAAAGGGGCTTTGGGGAAGACACTTTATGGAAAATTCATCAACAGTAAGTTGTTCCTATAACCATCGGCACCTGGAATGGGAAGGCTATCCTTGACACTAGGGCAAGTCATACGTTGATCCATGAAGACCTATGGAAGTTGCTCGAACCCAACAAAAGCCTTCATCCTTGGACTGCTGGACCACTGTATTTGGCCAACGGAGAGGCTGAAAATCCACCAGGTTGGATTAATGTGACAATTACCTTGCAAGACACAGACATAGCAGTGCAAGCAGTGGTTCTTCCCTCTCCATCGTTGTCATATACAGCTGTGTTAGGTTTGGATTACATCTTCTTGAGTGGACTTATTGTGAATTTTTCAGCTGGAGAGTACATTTTCAATAATGCCCCACAAGTTAAGTATTTTTTCCAACCTGGACCGGCCAGCATACCTACCAGTAGATTACCTGGTCAACGGATGAGCAATATCACAGATAGTCAACGACTGTCCTTATTGAGTTCAGTTCCACTCCCTCAACCTGTGGTGGTATGTAAGGAAACCTACCGTGGTTCCACCAGTGATCAAGCTCTTATGGAGGAAACCCTCCGGAAAGCAGCCCTGCCACCAGAGGAGGAAAGACGGCTTAGGGAAATTCTCAAATCGCATCCAAATTTATGTACTCACCGACCAGGAAGAACTAAGGTGTTGGAACATTGCTTGTTCCTCCGCCATCAGGTACCAATTAAACAAAGAGCTTATTGTCTCACTGCAATGAAACAAGCCATAGTGGAGGAGCAGATTGAAGAGATGCTAAAGGCTGGTGTCATCGAACAGTTTTGTTCTCCATGGGCATCTCCCGTAGTTCCTGTCCCTAAGAAAGACAACAGTCTTAGGTTCTGTGTGGACTGCAGAAAATTGAATGCGCTGACAGAAAGTGATGCTTATCCAATACCCAACATCACAGAGATTTTAGAGTCCCTTTCTGGAGCATCCACATTCTCACCCTTGGACCTCAATTGTGGGTATTGGCAGGTACCTACGGATGATAAAAAGCAAGTTGATGACTGCATTCATCACCTCTAGAGGGTTATATAATTTTAATGTTATGCCCTTCGGACTGAAACATGCTCCTGCTACCATCCAATGTTTAATGGACATTGTCCTGAAAGATTTACTTGGAAAAATTTGCTATGTCTATATAGATGGCATTATCATTTACTCACCCACCTTGACCCAACATCTTCACGACATCTAGACCACCTTGGAGAGACTGGAAAAAGCAGGTCTAACCTTAAATCTGAAAAAAAAAAAAAATTTGCCTACCTGAAATCACCTTTCTGGGGCATGTGGTGAGTCACCAAGGAATTGCAGCTGACCCAAAGAAGGTGGAGGTCACACCTACCTGGTCCCACAAATGTTTCATGCATTGCAGAACCTCTGAATGACCTGAAAAAGAAAGGATGAGAATTCAGGTGGGATTCACAATGCAAGCAAGCATTTGACAATTTGAAGTTCTGTCTCACCACACCTCCCATCCTCGGCCATCCAGACCTTAACTTAGCTTTCACTGTGTATACTTATGCCAGTGACTCAGGACTAGGGGCTTTTTTGACCCAACGTAAAGAGCAGGGTGTCGAAGAAGTAATTGCTTATGCTAGTAGAACCTTGACTAAGGCAGAAGTCAATTAACCTACCACAGAGACGGAGTGTCTGGCTGTGGTGTGGGCTTTAGACAAGTGGCAGCACTATTTGGAACCTAGGATGTTTACAGTGGTTACAGACCATTCAGCTCTTCAATGAGTAATGAGTTCCACCAAACCAGCCAATTCACTCATTAGATGGGCCTTGCGTTTGCAACGCTATGATTTTGTGATCGAATATAGAAAAGGACAGCTGAATGTTGCTCCTGATGCCTTGTCTTGCATTTATTCCATGGCAGGTTGTAACTTGTACACCACTGAAAAAGATCTGTCCGATTTTCCCTGTCACCCCACAAACCATCTGGGAAAAACAACATCAAGACTCAGACATCATAAAGATCTTTCAAGCTCTTGCCAAAAATGAACAACATGAACAAGACCAATACACCATGTTGGGAGACAAGCTGTATCACATCAACCACCTGGCAGTTGAAACAGCCCACTACAAAGTAGTCATTCCATCTACTCTTATACTGACAATACTAGAATGGTACCATGATGCTTCCTTGAGCGGACACTTGGGAATTTACAAGACGTACAAGAGAATACAAGATGTTGCTTATTGGTCAGGAATGTGGACTGACATCAAAAAATATGTCAAAAATTGTGCGAAATGTCAAGTCACCAAATGGGACAACCGAAAACCTGCTGGAAAGTTACAGCAAGTTACAACATCACGACCAAATGAGATGTGGGGAGTGGATATAATGGGTCCAATGCTGAAGTCTGGAAAACAAAATGAGTACTTGCTTCTTTTCGTCAACTATTTCTCCAAATGGACCCCATTTCCCATGCATTATGCTACAGCACAGACCATTGCCACCATACTAAGACGAGAAATGTTACATGATACATTCTATACATATACACTCACATAATACACTCCAAAAATATGCACACATAATACACACATACACTCTATACACATATACACACTACACTCTTTATACACATATGACACATTCTATACATAGTATACACAAGTATGGTACATTCTATACATAAATACATTTATACACAATACACCCTATACATATACACCCTATACATATACACATGATAATCTCTATACATATGCACACAAGATACACTCCATACATATGCACACAAGATACACTCCATACATATGCACACGATACATTCTATACATATACAGACATGATACATATGCACATGATACACTCTTTACATATATACACACAATACACTCTATACATATATACTCATGATACACTCTATACATATACACACACATGATACCCTCCATACATATGCACACATTGATACACTCTATACATATATACTCATGATACACTCTATACATATACTCACATGATACACTCCATACATGACACATTCTATACATATACACACGCATAATACAACCCATTCATATGTACACATGATACACAAATGACACACTCCATACATATACACACAAGTTGCACTCTGTACATATACACACATGATTCACTCTATACATATACTCACATAATACACTCTATACATTAGGGTTGGGCGATGTTGACCAATTTAGCATCGTACGATGTCTAATGTGAAACATCGCAATGGACGATGGCATCGTCTTCATAGGGGGAGGTAAATTAATTATTTATGAATAATTAATTAATTCATAACGAATTAATTATTTGTAGCCTACCGTTTCAACAACCTGGCACGCATCGTCTTATTTTATTCATAACCAAATCATTAATAAATATAGATAAGTTACTCACAAATTACCACCTGTCAATCACTTTTTCCGCAGGACTCTGGCATGAGTAGGCAGAGTGATCTGTGTCAGTCAGGGCCTGCGTGACCTAGGCAGCTGCCTAGGGCAGCAGAGCAGTCGGATGGCGTCCTCGGCACGTCTCCCCCCCCCCCCCCTTCGCTTTTGTCCGCAACAAACCCTGCATCATCTCAGTGCCGCTCGGCCTTCGCTTTTGACTGCGACAAACCCCGCATCATCTCAACACCCAGATTTTCGATCTAAAATGTCATTTTAAAACTACGCTGTATTAGTGTAAACGGGGCCTGTGTGTATTTTTCACGAGCGGGTTTACGACGGTCGCGGGGCGGAGGATCGGCGATGCCGGCTCAGCATCGTGATGTCTATCGGCTATGGACGATGGCATCGTCTATCAGCCCAACCCTACTATACATATACACACGACACACTCTATACATATACACACATGATACACTATACATATATACACATTATACACTCTATACATATACTCACATAATACACTCTATACATACAGTATACACACATGATACACTCTATACATATCCAAAGTCAGGCAAGGCGAAAAAAACACGATACACTCTATACATATGCAAACATGATACACTCCACACGTACATATACACTCTATACATATACTTTCTATACTTATACATTCCATACACATATATTACACTCCATGCAAATACACACATGATGCTCTTTGACACATACAGTACATTGTATACACACACACTTTATACATATGCACACATGATACATATTACACACACATGTTACATAGACACACATTCGATACACTCCTGTCAGGATCTGGGATAGAACCTGGGTCTCTGGCGTGAAAGCTGAATCACATTACCACTGAGCTACTGGAAGTTGATGAATCTGAACAACGAAAGGCAATAAGAGACAAAGTCAGGCAAGGCAAAAAAAAAAAAAAAAAAACCATGATACTCTCTATACATATACACACTCCATACATTTGCACACATAATACATTCTATATAAATAGACACAATCTGTACACCGATGATACACTCCTGTGAGTCTATACACACACATGATACATTCCATATAAATGGACTCATGTTACACTTTATACATATACATACATGATACACTACCTACATATACACACTCCATACATATGATACACTCCTGTCGGGATCTGGGATAGAACCTGGGTACACTCTATACATATCCACACGTTACACTCTGTACATATACACACATGTTACACTCTATACATATACACACATGATACACTTCATAAATATACACACATGATACACCATACATATGCACACAATACATTCTATTCATATGCACACGATACATTCTATACATATGCACACATGATATACTCCATACACATACACACATGATACACTTCATAAATATACACACATTATACACTCCATACATATACAGTATACTCATAATACACTCCATACATATGCACACGATACATTCTATTCATATGCACACGATACATTTTATACATATGCACACATGATACACTCTATACACATACAATACACTCCATACATATGCATACAAGATACACTCCATACATTTGCACACATTGATATACTCTATAGATATGCACACACATGAAACACTCCATACATATACACCTTATACATTCTATACATATACACACATGATACATATGCACACATGATACAATCTGTATATTTGCACACATGATACACTCTATACATATATACACATTATATACTCTACACTGTACATATATACTCATGATACACTCTATACATTTACACACACATGATACACTCCATACATATGCATAAATTGATACACTCTATACATATACTCACATGATGCACTCCATACATGATACATTCTATACATATACACACACGTAATACACTCCACACATATGCACTATACATATACACAAGATAAACTCCATACATATACACACATGATGCACCCTATACATATACACTCTACACTCATGATACACTCCATACATATACAGACGACACTACTTATACATATACAATACAACCTATGCTTACACACACACGATACACCCTTTACATATACACACTATACACTCCATACATATGATGACACATTCTATACAAATGAACACACTCTGTACATATACACACATGATACACTCCTGTCAGCATCTGGGATAGAACCTGGGTCTCTGGCATGAAAGGTGAGTCACGTAACCAAAGGCAATAAGAGACAAAGTCAGGGAAGGCGAAAAAAAACACGATACACTCTATACATTTACACAGATGATACACTCCTGTCAGAGTCTATACACACACATATGATACATTCTATACATATGTACAGATGATATACTCTATACATTCCATATATAAACACTCACATCTTACACTCTAAACATAAACACACATATACACACACACCATAAATATGCACATGTACACTCCTGTCAGGAGATTGGGATACAACCTGGGTCTCTGGCGTGAAAGGTGAGTCATGTAACCACTGAACTACTGGAAGTTGACGAGTCCGAACAACGAAAGGCAATAGGAGACAAAGTCAGGCAAGGCAAAAAAAAAAAAAAAAAACATGATACACTCTATGCATATGCACACATGATACACTCCATACATATCCACACACAATACACTCCATACATATGCTACATATACACATTGATACACTACACATATATACTCATGATACACTCTATACTTATATATTCCATACATGATACATTCTATACATTTACACACACATAATACACTCCATACATACATACTCTATGCAAATACACACATGATACACTCTATACATGTACACACATGACACACTCTATACATATACACAAATGACACACTTTGTACATATATACACACTACACTTTATAAACATAATAAACTTTATACATATGCACACATGATACACTCCATACATATACACACATGATACATTCTATACATATACACAATACACTCCATACTATACACACACAATACATATGCACACATGATACGCTCCATACATATGCACACATTGATACACTCTATACATATCCTCACATGATACACTCTATATACATTTCATACATTTACACACACATACAGTAATACACTCCATACATATACACACTACACATATACACACACGTTGCACCCTATGCTTATACACACATGATACACCCTTTACATACAGTATACAGTTTACATATGCACACGATACACTCCATACATATACAAACACAATACACCTTTTACATGATAAAAACACAATACACTCTATACTCTCCATACATTTGCACACATAATACATTCTGTATAAATACTGTACACACACTCTATACTAGTGCTGGGCCGTTATCAGCGTTAACGTGCTGCGTTAACGCGAGACTCTTATCGCACGATAAAAAAAATATCGCCGTTAATCTATTCTCAAAGTGGGGTGGGAGCTGGGTCTATTTTATGCAAGCTATGATGACTTTCACCTTGAGATATTAGCACGGATGTATACCTGACCGGTGAACCGTCTGACAAGAGTGCCCTTTTAAATCAAATCAGCAGGACGCTTGACTCTAACTGCAGTTCGGCAGGTTCACTAACTCACGAATATTTAATTAATGCCATCGAGACAAACTGGGGTACTAGACGCAAATAAGGAATAAGGACTGGTGAGAGTGTCATGGAATTTAATAATGCATGCCAAATGGTCAGAAAAAAACTTCCGCATTTCGCGATGTGTGTGTGTTTGTGTATGTATGTGCGCGGTCCTTTACTGACAGCCTCATGTGGATCTTGTCGGAAAACATGGCGAAAGGTCCTAAAGATCTCAGTGTTTACTTCTATAATGCCACTAATATCTGCATACTCCACATGTCTTAATTCCATTTCTGTTTAGTTCAGTTTTGACTTTAGTCGGATTAAGGTAATCAAAAATTGCTATTTAGAGCTTATGTAGGCCTACAGTTCAAAATTCACGTTTAACTGAATAAACAGTTAGTAAACACAAGTACATCTTATTGAACATCATTTTTTTTTCATCACCAATTATCATAGTAGAACAGTTTCTCAAGCAGTTTGTGATGCACTTTGGAAACAGGAGATGAGCCCCTGATTTAATGCGACACCCGGCTTGAGAAACCCGTTCTCAAAGACGTATAATTTGGGTAGCACACATGAATGCCTTCGGCAGAATTCAAATGAGCCATTTTAATCTAGATTAATCTAGATTAATTTTGAGATTAATCTAGATTTAAAAAATTAATCTATGCCCACCTATACTCTATACATACACACAGAGGATTCTCTCTTGTCAGAGTCTGGGATAGAACCTGGGTCTCTGGCGTGAAAGGTGAGTCACATAACCACTGAGCTACTGGAAGTTGATGAATCTGGACGACGAAAGCAATAAGAGACTAAGTCAGGCAAGGCGAAAAAAACACAATACACTCTATACATACGCACACATGATACACTCTATACATATATACTTATGATACACTCTATGCACATATACTCACATTATACACTCTGTACATTCTATACATTTACACACACATAATACACTCCATGCAAATACACACAATACATTCTATACACACACACGCTCCATACATATTGACACGTTACATTTCATACAAATACACTATATACATATACACATACACACATACACACTCCTGTCAGGGTCTTGGATAGATCCTGGGTCTCTGTCGTGAGAGGTAAGTCACATAAACACGGAGCTACTGGAAGTTGATGAATCCGAACAACGAAAGGCAATAAGAGACAAAGTGACGCAATAAGAGACAAAACAAAAAACAAAAAAAAAAAACATGATACACTCTATACATATGCACACATAAAACACGCTATGCATGTATACTTATGATACACTCTATACATTTACTTACATGATACATTCTATACTTGTACATTTACACACACATAATACACTCCATACATAAACACTTAATGCAAATACATTCATGATACTCTTCGATACATACAATACATTATATACACACACACTCCATACATATGCACACATGATACATTCCACACATATACTCACATGTTACATAGACACACACTCCATACATATGCACTTGATACACTCCTGTCAGAATCTGGGATAGAACCTGGGTCTCTGGCGTGAAAGCTGAGTCACACAACCACTGAGCTACTGGAAGTTGATGAATCTGAACAACGAAAGGCAATAAGAGACAAAGTCAGGCAAGGCGAAAAAAAACACAATACACTCTATACATACATGATACACTCCACACACACACACATATATATATATATATATATATACATATACATATATATATATATATATATTTACTTACATGATTCTTTCTATACATTCACACACACTTATTACACTCCATGCAAATACACACATGATACATACAGTACATTATATTATATATACACACACACACACTCCATACATATGCACACATGATACATATACACATTACACACACATGTTACATAGACACACACTCCATACATATGCGTTCAATACACTCCTGTCAGGATCTGGGATAGAACCTGGGTCTCTGGCGTGAAAGCTGAATCACATTACCACTGAGCTACTGGATGTTGATGAATCTGCACAACGAAAGGCAATAAGAGACAAAGTCAGGCAAGGAAAAAAACAAAAAACAAAAAAAAAACATGATACACTCTATACATATACACATTCCATACATTTGCACACATAATACATTCTATATAAATAGACACAATCTGTACACAGATGATACACTCCTGTCAGTCTATACAAACATGATACATTCCATATAAATAGACTCATGTTACACTTTATACATATACACACATGATACACTGCCTACATAAACACACTACACACATATGATACACTCCTGTGGGGATCTGGGATAGAACCTGGGTCTCTGGCATGAAAGCTGAATCACATTACCACTGAGCTACTGGAAGTTGATGAATTCGAACAACGTCAAAGAACAAAAAAAAAAACATGATACACTCTATACATATGCACACATGATACATTCTATACATATATTCACTCTATACTTAAACATTTTATACACATACACACATGATACACGACACACTTTGTACATACACACACACACTACACTCTATACATATACACACTAGATGCACCCTATGCTTATACAGTTTACAGATGTACACTTTATACATATACACACACGATACACCTTTTACATGCACGCATGATACACTCTATACATATATACACACACAAGATACATTCTATATATGTACACTCACGTTACACCGTACATATACATACGCACTCACGATACACTCCATACATTTTAACACGTAATACATTCTATATAAAAACACACACTCTGTACATATACAGTACACAGATAATACAATACTGTCAGGCTCTGGAATAGAACCTGGGTCTCTGGCGTATAAGGTGAGTCACATAACCCATAAGCTACTGGAAGTTGAAGAATCTGAACAACGAAAGGCGATAAGAGACAAAGTGAGGCAAGGCAAAATAAAACATGATACACTCTATACATATACACACATTGATACACATAAACTCATGATACAGTCTATACTTATACATTCCATACAAGCACACATTCCATACATATGCAGACATGATACATTCCACACATATACACTCACATGTTACATAGACGCACACTCCATACAAATGCACTCAATACACTCTTGTCAGGATCTGGGATAGAACCTGGGTCTCTGGCATGAAAGCTGAATCACATAACCACTGAGCTACTGGAAGGTGATAAATCCGAACGACGAAAGGAAGTAAGCAGTGGTGTGAAGTAACTTATTACAAATAATCAAATTACTGTAATTGAGTAGTTTTTCTCAGGAATTGTAATTTACTGAGTAGTTTTAAAAAATGTGTACTTTTACTTGTCCTTGAGTACATTTTTAGTGCAGTATCTGTACTTTTACTCCACTACTTTCTTTCAACATGCAGTAATTACTTTATTTTTCTTGTCCATGGGGATTAGAAAAATCAGTCCTGTGATTCCTGTCCAATCAAATCCCACATACCGTAGAAGGTAAATCGCATCATAATGAACTACTTCAAGACGTGTGCACTTTATAATTGCAGCAAACTGTTTGGAAGTATTAAAAGTGTCCATACATTCCATATATATATATATATATATATATATATATATATATATATACACTCTATATATACATACTCTATCCACATGCACACAACACACTCCTGTCAGGGTCTTGAATAGTTCCTGGGTCTCTGTCCTGAGAGGTAAGTCACGTAAACACGGAGCTACTGGAAGTTGATGAATCTGAACAACGAAAGGCAATAAGAGACAAAGTCAGGCAAGTCAAAAAAAAAACATGATACACTCTATACATACACACACTCCATACATTTGCACACATAATACATTCTATATAAATAGACACACTCTATAAACCAATGATACACTCCATACATATGAAACACTCCTGTCGGGACCTGGGATAGAACCTGGGTCTCTGGCATAAAAGGTGAATCACGTTACCACTGAGCTACTGGAAGTTGATGAATTCAAACAGCGTCAAAGTCAGCCAAAGCAAAAAAAAAAAAAAAAAAAAAAAAAAAAAAAAACCTTGATACACTCTATACATAAATCCACTCTATACTTATACATTTTATACACATACACACATGATACACGACACACTTTGTACATATACACACACACTGCACTCTATACATATACACACTAGATGCACCCTATGCTTATACAGTTTACAGATGTACACTCTATACATAAGCACACATGATACACTCCATACATATACACACACGATACACCTTTTACATGCACACATGATACACTCTATATATATATACACATACGATACATTCTATACAGTATATGTATACTCACGTTACACTCCATACATATACACTGACGATACACCTTTTACATGCACACGATACACTCTATACATATATACACATACGATACATTCGATACAGTATATGTATACTCACGTTACACTCCATACATATACATACGCACTCACTATACACTCCATACATTTGCACACGTAATACATTCTATATAAAAACACGCACTTTGTACATATACAGTACTCAGATAATACAATACTGTCAAGCTCTGGGATAGAATCTGGGTGTCTGGCGTATAAGGTGAGTCACATAACCACTAAGCTACTGGAAGTTGAAGAATCTGAACAACGAAAGGCGATAGGAGACAAAGTCAGGCAAGGCAAAAAAATAATAATACTACATGTTGCACCCTATGCTTATACACACGTGATATACCCTTTACATATACAGTTTACATATGCACACATGAAACACTTCATACATATGATACATTCTTAACATACACACACACACACACACACGATACACTACATACAAATACACACACGATACACTCTTTACATGATAAAATCACGATACACTCTATACATATACACACACGATACACGATATTATGCACACATAATAAATTCTGTATAAATACACAAAATCTGTACATAAACACAGATGACACACTTCTGTCAGGGTCTGGAATAGAACCTGGGTCTCTGGCATGAAAGGTGAGTCATATAACCACTGAGATACTCAAAGTTGATGAAACAGAACAACGAAAGGCAGTAAGAGATACATTATATATATATATATATATATATATATATATATATATATATATATATATATATATATATATATATATATATATATAGAATGTATCTCTTACTGCCTTTCGTTGTTTCGTTGTATATATATGTGTAATATTTTACTAGATATTTTTCAAGACATTTCTAAACAGCTTAAAGTGCCATTTAAAGGGTTAACTAGGTTAATTAGGTTAACTAGGCAGGTTAGGGTAATTAGGCAAGTTATTGTATAATGATGGTTTGTTCTGTATACTATTGAAAAAATATATAGCTTAAAGGGGCTAATAATTTTGACCTTAAAATGGGTTTTAAAAAAATTAAAAACTGCTTTTATTCTAGCCGAAATAAAACACATAAGACTTTCTCCAGAAGAAAAAAATATGATCAGACATATTGTGAAAATTTCCTTGTTCTGTTAAACATCATTTGGGAAATATTTAAAAAAAGAAAAAAAAAATTCAAAGGGGGTTCAATTATTCTGATTGCAACTGTATGTATGGAGTGTATAATGAGTATATATGTATAGAGTATATCGTGTGTATACGTATAGAGTGTTTTTTTTTTTTTTTTGGACGCTAAGGCACGCCTCCCACCAGTGCTGATATACAGCCATATTGCACTGCTTCTCGTGTGATACTGTAGGTAGCACGTTTGCCTTACAGCAAGAAGGTTGCTGGTTCGAGCCACAGCTGGGTCAGTTGGCGTTTCTGTGTGGAGTTTGCATGTTCTTCCCGCGTTCGTGTGGGTTTCCTCTGGGTGCTCCGGTTTCCCCCACAAGTCCAAAAACATGTGGTATAAGTGAATTGGTTAGGCTAAATTGTCCGTTGTGTATGTGTGAGAATGAGTGTGTATGGATGTTTCCCAGTGATGGGTTGCAGCTGGAAGGGCATCTGCTGTGTAAAACATATGCTGGGTAAGTTGGCAGTTCATTCCGCTGTGGCGACCCTGGATTGATAATGGGACTAAGCCAAAAAGAAATTTATTATATATATATATATATATATATATATATATATATATATATATATATATATATATATATATATATATACTTAACATAAGTTACCTGGAACTTCCACTAACAGAAAAACAAATACTATGGATGTCAATGGTACAGGTTTCCAGTTTCTTTTTTAAATATCTTTTGTTTTCAATAACCACAAAGGTTGAGTAAATGATGACAATTTTCATGACAACTATCCATTTAAAAAAGGAATAATATTTCAACAAATTTGTTCATTTTAAAGCGAGATGCTAATAGTCTAATCCTATTTAATGATTTATGCTTAGCTAATAGTTCCCCAGAAGACCTGGAGATTGGAGCTGTTGTAAAACCTACTGTGTAACTCTACAGAGACTTGTAAAATAAACCTATTTAAAATATATATTTATTTTAAACATATTAAAAACATACAGCGTAATTTATATATTTCTCTATCTTAATATAAGTCATAATAGAAAACAATTTTAATATGATACAAAACATAATGTTTGACTCTGATGTCACTCTGATATGCAGTTAAAATGATGATACATTCACTGAGTGACTCTGTCACTGTGTTTAATCTTGTGCATGAATGTATGATATAGTTAATGCCGCATGCACTGTAATGTGTTCTATCTTCATTGTTAATTTGAAATAAACATAGCAAAATGTCTGTTACAGTTACATTTTCGCTGGAGGAAACAGCTGTGCTGATGAGGGAAGCGCAGAGGAAACAGTAGATGGGGAAACCTGATTGCTCCTTCATGACCCATTGGGGTACATGTGATACAAGACTGCAAATATGCAGATATTATAACAATCTATTGATAAACACACACCTTCTGCTCTCGCTCTGCGCTGCTGTGGTTTGCTGATTAAATGAACAATGAGTTGAAAACGGAGGAGCGGGAGTCTGCCGCCGTTTTCATATCAAAATTAAAGGGGACTAAGGCGAAGCAAATCGCTGAAGTTTTAAGGGGGCTGAATAGAAATATAGGAGGGCTAAAGCGACACCCATGCTGTTTTATAATTTTACCTTAACGTTTCATTGAGACATCATTCAGTTGACTTGTCGTCTTCGAAAAACTCTCACAAAATTTGCTTACATCTGCTGTGGTGGTCGAGGGGTGAGAAATGACTCAAATTAAACAAAAATGCACCAATTGCAACAAATTAAGATGCGAGTTAAAAAACAAACAAACATTTGGTATACAGTTAAAGGGGACGCGAATACACATACATTAGAGAAGTTTATTTAGCAAAACAAGTGTGTATACCGAGGGTATATGCAATTATTGATCCACAGAAGTCGTAATACCCAAACAGCTCGTGGAAAAAAGTAGGCATATGGAGTATATGTGCGTATATCACAATTACACCACTGGTTCCCCGCATTCCTCAGAAGTTAACTCCCAAATTGAAACAGGTAATATGAAAAATTCAACTCCAGTCGTGTTCATGTTGTGAAAAACTAATGTCAAAATGTCCACTGTTGATTATATTACACTTTTGTTTTCAATGGTGATTTTAAAACTTTAATATAGGTCCTTGGCTATGCATAGGCTATAATTAATCAGAAATTGAGTGTGCATAGTTTTACGTTAGGAAATGCAGTCTTGAATTTACAAACAGTCGGCAAGTACCTGAGAACAGATGTAACACTTCGATAAAATGTAGTTTTCAGTCATACTCATGTCAAAGTAATATTCAACTCGTTTAGTTTTGCCTTCATTCATTTTTTATTTCAGTAGTGACATTAAGCACGAGTCTTCAGACATGATTTTTTACAACACATTTTTAAACATATTTTTAAACTAATACCAACTTTTTTAATCTTTCCCATGGTGACAGTCAGTGCATAATATTTTAAGAGTTATTTTGCGAGATATAGTTGTATTCAGACAAAGTCCCTTTATTTATTCTATAGTCTTTGATTCAGATTAAAGTGTAATTTAAAGACTTAACTAGGTTATGTTAACTAGGAAAGTGGAAATAATTAGTCAAGTTATTGTATTGTTGTGTAGACAATCAAAAAACATACATTAAATATTTCTTAAGGAGGCTAATAATACTGACCTTAAAATAGTTTGAAAACTGAAAATTGAAAACTGCTTTTTTTCAAGAAATAAACTAAAAGAAATAAGATTTATTATGACTCCAGAATAATTATTTTTGTTTTATTGGAAATACTGTGAAAATCTCACTTGGAAAACATTAATTTAAATTAACGGGAGGGCAAAAAAATGACTTCAACTGTTTCTGTTAAAGTTTACAGGTGCAAAAATGTGTCATGGTGTATTTGTAGGAAATGTGTTATCCTACTACAATACAAAGTTACTTGTCTAATAAATTAAAAAGGAAGATTATTTTGAGTTTGCGTTATTTTATACTTTATTTTATATGTTATAGTTTATGAAGACTGCAGAGTCATGCATGAAAAAATAATGACTTTGAATAATTGTTTAAGTAGTTTGTGATTTACGTTAAAGGGTGCCCCCTAAAAGTACAAATGGCCCCTCCCACTTGTTAAGGGTCCAAAGGTAATTGGACAGAATAATAATCATAAATCAAACTTTCATTTGCAGTCAATTACAGCCTGAAGTCTGGAACACATAGACATCCCCAGACGCTGGGTTTCATTCCTGGTGGTGCTCTGCCAGGCCTCTACTTCAACTGTCTTTAGTTCCTGCTTGTTCTTGGGGCATGTTCCCTTTAGTTTTGTCTTCAGCAAGTGAAATGCATGCTTAATTGGATTCAGATCAGGTGATTGACTTGGCCATTCCATAACACTCCACTTCTTTCCCTTCAAAAACTCTTTGGTTTGCTTTTGCAGTATGCTTTGGGTCATTCTCCATCTGCACTGTAAAGCACCTTCTAAAGAGTTCTGAAGTATGTGGCTTAATATGAGCAGAAAATATTGCCTGAAACACTTCAGAATTCATCCTGTTGCTTTTTGCAGCACTCACATCATCAATAATTACAAGAGAACCGGTTCCATTTACAGCTATACATGCCCACGCCATGTCACTACTACCACCATGCGTCTCTGCTTAGAATCATGAGCAGTTCCTTTCCTTCTCCATACTTTTCTTTTTCTATAATTCTGGTACAAGTTGATCTAGAACTCATCTGGCTATTGGATGTTGTTCCGGAACTGTGAAGGCTTTTTTAGAACTCTAATCTGGCCATCCTGTTTTTGAGGCTCATCAATGGTTTACATCTTGTGGTGAACCCTCTGTATTCACTCTGGTGAAGTCTTCTCTTGATTGTTGATTGTTGCTTCTCTTTGACACACATACACCTACCTCCTGGAGAGAGTTTTTGATCTGGCCAACTGTTGTAAAGGGTGTTTTCTTCACCAGGGAAAATTTTTTTTGGTCATCCACCACAGTTGTTTCCGTGGTGTTCCGGGCCTTTTGGTGTTGCTGAGCTCACTGGTGCGTTCTTTCTTTTTAAGAATGTTCCAAACAGTTGTTTTGGCCATTCCTGATGTTTTTGCTATTTCTCTGATGGGTTTGTTTTGCTTTTTCAGCCTAATGATGGCTTGCTTGACTTATAGTGACAGCTCTTTGGATCTCATCTTGAGAGATGACAGTAACAGATTCCAAATGCAAATAGACCACTTGAGATGAACTCTGGACCTTTTATCTGCGCATTGTAATAATGGATAATAATAATAATAATTAGGATAATGAGGGACTAACACACACTTAGCCATGGCACAGCTTAGAAGCCAATGGTCCAATTACTTTTGGACCCTTAACAAGTTGAAGGCACATATGCAAACTTTTGTAATTCCTACAGTGTTCACCTGATTCATTCATTTCATTTCAAAACGATTGTGTTGGTGTATAGAGCCAAAATGTTAGAATTGTGTCAATGTACAAATATTTATAGACCTAACTGTATATTTGCATGGATTCGCATTGGCAGAAGGATCTTTCTAAGATTTTTGACTAATGAAAACCCAACTGTGATGTGGAGTAGAACCTGTGGCCAAATCCACAACACCAGACTGATGGAAACACTGATGCCAAAATAGAAATCTGAAATATGGAAAATATGCAAATTACATGTGACATACTAGTTGGATTTCACATATATAAATATATGTCATACATGTCTAAATATTGAAAAAACAAAAAACAAATATTACAAATATGTACATATGTTACGTAAATATATTATCTATTATGTATATATTCATTCATTCATTCATTTTCTTTTCGGCTTAGTCCCTTTAATAATTTGGGGTCACCACAGCGGAATGAACCGCCAACTTATCCAGCATATGTTTTACGCAGCAGATGCCCTTCCAGCCACAACCCATCACTGGGAAACATCCATGCACATTCATTCACACACATACTATGGAAAATTTGGTAACACTTTATTTTGATGGTCCATTTGAGTATTAGTAGACTGTCTGCTTAATATCTGTTGATACTGACATTTAACAGTCCTTCAACAGACATTTAACTGACTATAAGAAACTTTGCAAGTACATGTCAACTTACACTAACCCTAACCCCAACCTCAACCCTAACCCCAACCTAACAGTCTACTTATAATCTAAAGAGAATTAGTTGCAATGTAACTTAAATTCAACAAACGGACCATCAAAATAAAGTGTGACCGAAAATTTAGCTTACCCAACTCACTTGTATGGCTGTATATGAACACACACAGTATGTGAAATCCAATTGTTATTAGCTTAACCTCTTAAGGCCCAAGGTGTTTTTTTTTTACATGCATTTTTTATTTCTCTTTGCTATTTGGGCTTATTGGAACCTAATCAGAATAAAAATCTAAGTATCATCTTTTGATATGATGTACTTTTAGAGAAAAAATGATGTTCATATCTGTGGACTCGTGATCCGAATTTACATAAAACACTTTTTCCCGAATTTTCTTTTATGCATATTTAACATAGAATTGTTTTTTTTTTAACTTGCTTGACTATCAGAGAGTAAAAACAACATTTTTTCCCATTTTGAAAAGTAAAAATAGGGTTTGGGACATTTCTTATGCTGCAAAACAGTTGCAGGATGACACTATGTCTGTAACAAAATATAAAACATTCAAAGTATTTTAAATAGCCACTTAAGAGCTAAAATGTGCTGTCCACGTATGTGGACACTCTGGCCCTAGGCGGATAAGTTGCCATATATCAGGAATGTCCAAACTCAGTCCTGGAGGCCTGGTGCCCAGCAGAGTTTAGCTCCAACCCCAATTAGACACACCTAAACCAGCTAATCAAGGTCTTACTAGATGTACTACAAACGTGTTAATTGTGCAATAATCTGGGGTCAAGCAACTCAGGCAGTAACTGTTAAGCACTGTTGTTAAGCCTCTAATGTCACTTTACAAACAAACTTTAAAAGTAATGGATCAAAAACCAATTAAATGGCATCATTGTCAATCTCTTAAAAAATATAACTTAAGTTTGGATGTTTTCCATTGTTGTTTGGAAGTTTTCATTATTAAAAATCATGTTTAAATGTATACATGGTCTCGCCCCTAAAGTAGTCTGTGAGTTGGTACATAAATTCAGCAGTGAGGGAAGACTAGAGGGGCAGTAAGAGGGAATTGTAGAATCTGCATATGCAGAACCGCTGTGGGTCGGTCATTCTTTTCAGTGAAAGGTTCACATCTATGGAATGCCATGCCTGTTGATTTAAAGTTACAATCAGTACTTCCATTATTTTCTGTAAAGCTAAAAGAATGGTTGAAATCTTTACAGCAATGTGATCATTAAGTATTGTTCTTTCAGATTGGTCAGGTTTACATTTCTCTCTATGCACATTGACTTACATTTTATGTTTGTGGCTCTGTATACAGTATATTGTACATGTCTGTTGTATTGTGTTTTTTTCTTGTTTGTTTATTTTTTGTTTTATTTTTTAATGTAAAGCCTAACCAGGGAAGAGGGCTGCAAATGAGCTTTATGCTATATGCCCTATGTACGCAACATTGGTTATCTTTGTACAGTATAACAATGTCAAGTGTATTGTCCCTGTTAAATAAACAAGCAAATACAAATGCAAACCTAGCAGTCTACTTATAATCTAATGAGAATTAGTTGGCATGTAGATGCAATGTAACTTAAATTCAACAAACGGACCATCAAAATAAAGTGTGACCAGAATGATTTCTGGTGTGAAACTTGGAGTTATGGAAACTTGGATTTAATTTTTTTATTTCAATTATATTTTACAATATTACTGTTCATTTAGAGTATTTTTTAACAGTATATACTGTATTTGGAGACAAAGGAAAAAAAAATCTGGATTTACTCAAAACACTGCAGTATTTTATTATAAGCAGTGATGTATAAAGTACTAGAGAGTACTAAAGTATTCAACATTTTTTGTACTTAAGTATTGCAAGTAGTTTATTCTAAAATTTACTACTCAAAATCTGAAAGTAAAAGTACAAGTATTGCGTTATGTAGTTATTTAAAAAAGCAGTTTAGAGACATCATGTTGTTTTGTTTATTTTAAATATCTTTTTTGGGGCACGCGGTTAAGCAGAACAAAAAGAACCATGGTTTACGATTTATAATATAAATAAATAAAACGTTAAGTGAACATTGCAGCATGTTATGAACCGCAGGTAGCTAACATTAGTTAACTTATCTAGCTCAAACTGCTGTGTTTTGTGTTTTGGGCGGCAGAGTACACACTTCATTCTATATGAACTGTCTTTCACTCTGACAAATGCAAACATGGACTCTAAATAGGGCCACAGGTGGTCTTTTTGTGAAAGAGTTAAGGTTGGTATTTTTCTGGGTTTTCCATGTCGAAAACAAACTACTGTAAAGTGCTCTCAATGCAGGCAGGCAGATGACGAGCTAGCTTATTCAAACCTGTGACAGAGCCATCTACTGTTCTGGCAATGATGATGTGGGTTTGGAATGATTCGTAACATTTTTATAATTGTAACGAGTAACGATGCACAGAGGTGTAAAGAGTAGGGGAGAACGGGGTAATGTGAGACATTGGGTAATGTGAGACACCCCCTATATCTAGGCTACGGATTTTATATATTACTCTATAACAATTTTGTTTTAAAGCCCCTTCCATTTCCCCTCTACCATGAAGAACAGGAATTTCTGGTGCTGTGGAAAGCATGTTTTTTTCACAAAAATATGTTTTTTGCATGTAAAAGTAATTTTTTTTGCCGTCAACTTAATCAGCTGTTGTGCCAAAGCAAATTGATTCAAGTAGACAAACTTATATCATACATGTTGATGAACTATCAACATATAAAACCATGTGATGATGCTAGCTGAAGATTAGCCTGAATTGCTAAAAAAGATAATTTTTTCTAAAATGTGGCAGTGGGGTAAAGTGAGACAAATGCTCTGGGGTAAAGTGAGACATAAGGCACAAGGTAAATTTAGTCTACCAGATTGTAGGACTTGTGAATGAGGCCTTCATATCAACAGTGACACCATGCAACATCACTTCTGGATTTAGGTCCACTGGAATTTTTCCATATAATCGTGAAATTTTTCCTGATAAAGCATTTGCACTATTCATGGTGTCAGACTGGCCAAATCCTGAGCTCCAGCCTGCCACTACAGAAGATTTGGATGGTCCACCCCCTGCAGATGATCCACCTGCAGATAGTTCACTCACTGATGCTAATCCTTTCATTGCGCATATAGTCTACATGGATGTCCCATGTGTTTCCAGCCAACCTGGATATGTGTTTCTTCATGAAATGCTACCATTCTCAAATGTCGTCCCGGAACACAATCCAAATGAAACCGCGTGACGACAGCCATCCTAACTGATACAGCTGAGAAGCAGACAATTGAAAAGGCCTATAAAGAAAGACAAAAAAAAACTAGCAGGGAAAAAGCTAAATAATAGCAAATAAAGGGAAAAAATGAAAAAAGAAAGCAACCCAAAAGGAAATCATAGTTAGCAGCTCTGAGAAAAGTGATGTCCCTGAATCAGTTGATAATGTGTCTGATGAAGAGAGCTCTAAGGATGAGAGTAGTGGTCCAAGAAACACAGATCTGTCTGTGGGAGACTTTGTCATAGTTAACTTTGCAACAAAAAACACAAGCATTCATTACACTGGCATGGTTAAGAAAGTTGAGGATGACTAGATACACACGTCATGATTTTGCCAAATATTCTGTGATCCTGGATTAACATTTATGTTTATCCTGGAACATCATTTTTGTTGGAAAATGTAATCCATACCTATTCCCTACCCCTAAACCCAACCATAACTGTAAATTACTCCCAAAATCAGAGAGGAATAATAGCTGGATAACAATCATGTGGAAGTGTGTAAACCTAACCATAAGCCTAAACTGAACATAAACTGTAAACGTATCCTTTAATTCTGATTGGCATGTTGTTCAAAGATCAATATATACTGTATAGATGTTAATCCAGGAACATGTGGGTGAAATTAGGTTGGTGACGAGACAAAAAGAGTGGTAGTTGTAGAGTATGACAGTAGGCTGATATTTTAATCCAGGTGGGTCTAGTCCTGTGTTCTGAGTCCCAAGCTGTTCTATCTGGTTCTGATTGTCCTTTTCTCTGACCCCCATACACTATAGCTGGCTCTAAGGGTCCTGTGTTCTGACCCCCGGATTGTGTTCTAATCTAACTGGTTCTATCTGTCATTAGAATGTAAATTCAAATAGTTTAGATTAGATTGTTGTATCTGATTTTGTTCAGAGTTACTTTCAAGTGTTTAGAAAAACAAATGTGCTTAATTGACCAATCCCTAATCCATAAGTGACTACTCCGACATTAATTCTAAAATGTGTGGTTGTCAAGCTAGCTGTCAGGATTCAGACTCTTACTACATGTGTTGTTATGGTAGTTTTAAAATGGAAAAAGTAAGTGGATAAGTTTACCCCCGGCTGGTTCACTTTACCCTTCTGATTTCTCTGGTCTGTCTCAGTTTACCCCGTAGCTGGGGTAAAGTGAGACACAAGACAACTTTTTTTAAAACAATCATATTTTCACTTTCCTTTATCCTAAATACAGTCTGATTATTTATATTGCTAGAAAACATTCTGAATTAATAAGAAATGTGTAAATTTTACTAATATATTATTCTAGCTCGCTTAGAGGGGAGCAAATGTAAAAAGTGTCTCACTTTACCCCACTCTCCCCTACCTGAAAACCATACTTGAGTAAAAGTACAGATACCTTACTGTAAAAATTACTCCATTACAAGTTACAAGTCACCAATTCAAATAAGACTTGAGTAAAAGTATTAAAGTATCCGATTTTAAAAGAACTTAAGTATTTTACTTATACTGAATGCGGGCTTAACACCAAGAAAGGTTTATTTTCCTAATATATAAATTAAATTTAACACCTTAATGTTATAAAATGGCAGAACAAAATATATTTAAAAATAGAACAAAAAGTCTCAGTCACACTCAAATGTTCAAAAAAGGCACAAACAATTTATCAACAAAAAAAAAAAAAAAGTAGTAAAACGTAGTAAAAAAATAATCAGAGCTGACTTTGATGTGATTCATCTCTCAGTATCAGAGGGGGGCAATATTTTTTATTTTGAGTAGTTTTGTAAACAGTATGTTTTGAGCAGTAATTTAATGCTGGGCGTGTCATCGTGATTGACAGCTGTGATTGACAGTTTCTCAAAGCAGACGCCGGAGCTTCGGCAGGAGACTGAAGTGTTATTATTCCATTTCTGTGTTATTTTACCATGATAAAATGAGTTGCTCAGCAGTAAACTAGAGTTTCTGACATACAGGATCTGGTGAAACACTGTTTATTCGTTAGGGTCAGGGGGCTTTATCAGTTATTTGATACACTTCTAACCACCCAGATAGCAAAATACACTCGGGCCAGTTCCGGCTACACTCTCGCCTGCCGGAGACTTACCCCTCGGCCCGACTCCGTCTGCTGTACCTACTCGCGCACATTACTCGCGGGCCGATCCGGCTCGGATGCGGCAGCGTCGGCTCGCTAACGGCCGCCGCATCTGGCCCGATTGACTCGGGCAGTGTGTCCATAGGCATCCAGTCAGATCCGGCGGCCGTTAGTGAGCCGACGCTGCCGCATCCGAGCCGGATCGGCCCGCGAGTAATGTGCGCTGCGGCCTGGAGCTGGCGCGATTAAATCTTCATTATATAAACCCAGAGATGGGAAGTAACGAAGTACAAATACTTCGTTACTGTACTTAAGTAGTTTTTTCGGGTATCAGTACTTTACTCCACTACTAATTTTTTTGACTACTTTTTACTTTTACTTCTTACATTTTTACACAAATATCTGTACTTTCTACTTCTTACATTTTTGAAACCACGGTCGTTACTTTCGTTTTTATGTGTTTGGTGGCGCGATCTATATTATTTCTTATCATTGCGCATTAATATGAGCGCATTTCTGATGCAGTCAGTCTCTTTTTCCTCATTGCGCGCCTGCGTGCTGTAGCGCGCGGCTTCTTCAAGGCTATTGCACACCGTACATGGCCTAGTTCATGAGGATTACTATGAGAAAGGCTAGGATTACTACGCAGTGTCAGAGGGAAACGGCGAATTTAACATGACTGATGCTGCCCTGTTTACACGGTAATAAGACACCTTTTGCTCGATCGGATCACAGGTAAACGAGACACATTCCAGTCAAAAACATGCTGTTTAACGCCTTTTTTTCCACTTCCGATCATACTGCATAAGCTTTCTCTGGTCTTTCAATCTAATACCGCGAAAAATAGTGCTTTTTTTGTAAAACAATCAAATACTTTATAAAAAATGTATGCATTGCGGTTTATTTCCTTTATTTCTGATGAGTTCATATTTCCTAATACAGAATTTATGCTGTTTTTCAGGTTTTATTGACTATATGATTTTACATAGGCCTATACTGTTGTCTTCAATTAATAATTTTTAACAAATATTTTACAACAACAAAGGTAGTTATACTGGGCAATTTATGTGTATGTTACCTGTCTTACCTGTGTATGTTGCTTTTAGCATAGAATAAATGTAGGCTATTACAGTTTTTCTCAGTCACTTTAGTACATTTCTCAGATCAGAACTGAAATTTGTAAAACTGTAGGCCTGTGTATTTCTCAAAACAACACGTATAAATAGCAAAACACCATGGATTACCTGCAAAAGCCAGTCTCCTGCTCAAAATTCTTCAGTTCATCTCTCAAAACTAAATTTCAGTGTCAGTGAACATGTCAGTGGTGCAGAATGACATGTCCTTGTGTCATTGTATATGAATAAGTATGTGTCATTGTATATGAATAAGACTCAAATTACTTAGTCATGTTATCAGTATCAGTGTACTCTGGAGGGCTGTTCTGGTGTAAACTATGGCAATATTTTTGCTGTTTGTTCTGTAATTTGTTGCCAGATCATGTCATTCTGATGCAGAAAGGAAAAGAGAGCACCACATAGCACAAAGAAAAAACAAAAGTAAAAATGTGAACAGGACAACCTCCTTTTAGACCTTTATTAGAAAAAGTCAAGATTCATCTGGGAGAAATGTAAAAAATGCATTATGACTAAATATTAAGACAACTTGTTCAGGCATTTGAACGATTAAATGTTGTGGGGGTGAGTCTATTCAACAGAGATAAAATAATACATGTTGATCAACATGACATGAGCAACTGATAATATAGGAAACATCAGAGAATTGCACATAACCATTTGCATGGATGAACAAAAATATTTGCAACTTGTTCATAAAGAGGAACTGCTTTTCTGATGTGCACAAGTGACACAATGATAATCTGAAGATTGAACAGGGAGTTTAAAGAATTTCAATTCTGATCTGAGAAATGGACCAAAGTGACTGAGAAAAACTGTAACAGAATTAATGTTTATACATTAAATAAAATAACCACAATACCTGAAAAACACTGAAATAGCAGGTTATATATGAGAGCTGCTCTTTGAAGAGAATAAGCAGCTTTAGCCGAATGCAAAAAAAATAGTTTGCAGTCATATCTGATAAGTATTTATTTTAGCAAAAGAAAAAAAATCAATATATTTTGGACAGAATTCAGTGTAAAATGTAAGACATTATTTATTAAGATAGACAGAGTGTATCAACATGAATTGCAGCTGTTGTTTTTGATCTAACAGTGGCAAAACTACATGCTGAACACTGTGAGTTTGTGTCAGGATGATTACCTACTTATCTCACTCGCTATCCTTCAGCTTCGTCCCTGATTTATCAGGGGTCGCCACAGCAGAATGAACCGCCAATTATTCCAGCATTTTTTTTACGCAGTGGATACTTTTCCAGCTGCATCCCAGTACTGGGAACACCTATACACATTCACACACACACACTTATAAACTATTGCAAATTTAGTTGAATTATTATTCGCCTATACCGCATGTCTTTGGGACTGTGGTTGAAATTAGTACTTTTTACTTTTGTACATTTTTCAGGCGGTACTTCTTTACTTTTACTTAAGTACAAAAGTTTAGTCAGTACTTCTACTTTTACCAAAGTCGTTTTAAACACGAGTATCTGTACTTCTACTTAAGTAAAGGATGTGTGTACTTTTGCCATCTCTGTATAAACCGCACCTTTGTTAACGTTATTACAACCATTTGTGTTGATAAAACAGCAAACGCAGGCTCCTATGTAAACGCAAAGTGTACATTAGCGAGCCTTTGTTATAGTGCAGACACCGGCGGTCAAGTGAGCAGTTCGGGGGGCGTGGTTGATTTGATGTACAAGCGTTTGGTTGGAAGTTCGATTCCGCAGCTCCTCCTCTGGCTCCATCAGGCAGTCCTTCTGCGCATGCCCAGGCTCCAATTTCAGCAGTCTTCTGCCACAGTTTGTGTCCGTCACGAGGCGTTTTTTTCTTCACAGCGGTTAATGGAAAATGGCGCTGTCGCGTCGTCCATATTTTATACAGTCATTGGCACAATTACAATGTAACGAGTAACGGTAAGCATCTGTTCTAATGTAGTGGAGTAAAAAGTACATATATTCAATCAAAAATGTAGTCAAGTAAAGAGTAAAAGTTGCTTATATTTTTGATACTCAGTACAAAGTAGCCAAAAAATACTTAAGTAAAGTAACGAAGTCCATTTACTCAAGTACTTTACACCACTGACGATGCAGCACATAAAAAAATCTACTGGAGTAAAAGTATTAAACTCATTGAAAATATGTACTGAAGTAAAAGTAGAAGTAGGAGAAAAAAACAATACTCCAGTAGTGTACAGATACAGCCTTTTTAGTACTTAAGTACAGTAGTGAAGTAGTTCTACTTCGTAACTATACATCTCTGATTATAAGCAAAACATATGCTAAAATGAAATTTGTTGAGGGCTGAATTTAAAATCTCAGGCTGAGTAATTGTGTGATATTAAACCTGAAGTGTGCAAAATCTCACTGTGAACTGAATTAACTATCGTGACACACTACGTACCCATATTTTCTGTCCTAAAATGGTCCCCAAACATGAATTAGAGAACAAGAAAAGCCTTACACCCTGTAAAACCTTTTATAAAAAAATAATAACAAAACAGAGAAATCTCACAAAAATACATACCGATGTGTATCAATACTGTTCAGTGAGCAATACAACATTTATTGATGATAATCATGTCAATTTTGAGACAAAGTTGGTGGGAATTGTGGGGGGGGGGAACCCAAACACAATAGTCTGGACTTCAATGCTTCATATGGTACATAATCGTGAAGTCTAATAATGCATTTATAGCAGGTGCGGTCAAGTCTATTTCACAAAATATATATACATTTTCACAATGGCAACCATCAGCAAACTAGAATGCGTGTCGTTCAAAGAACAGATGATGTATGTTTGTATTTTCATTTTAGCATGATTACTTTCAAACTATCACAAAACGAAAGTGGCATCTTGATAAACAAAAGGAAACTCAAGAAATAAAGGACATTATTAAAGACACAGGCAATGAAATATCCGTCACATACTTCTGTTTCTTATACACACATAAGCTACTTTCAGTTTGTACATTTTTGGTTTTGATAGTGAACAGCGATGGAACGTTCCCAAACAATTCTCTCCCAAAATCCATCAAAGAGGCGGAGCTTCTTCCTTTTTTGGCAATTGTTTGGAAAGATGTTTTTGGTAGAACGAGTGTTTTAGCGAGAATAAATAAACAGGGGGCAGTAATGATATTACAACCGATGTCATATTAACAATAAATACACATTAGAAATCAGACGAGCGACTGGAATCACCTTTGAAACTTGTTCAGAAGCTGGATTTCTGTGTTCGGGGACGCTTTACCTGCATCAACACAGCTAAGAGTGACCGTCGAAATGTTCAAATCGTATTAACTTAATGACTTCCCCCATTTAAATGGATTCTGATTCGATGTACTGCAAAACAAACTTCATTAGCCGGAGCCCTGACAGACAGGGATATATTTTCAACAAACATTAGTTAACTATTGGATTTTTCAAGATATTTTTTTTTTCAATTAGGCAGAATGGCTTCATCTGTCATGATTTCACAATAGAAAGAGTGGCATTAATAATGTAAATAGGCCTAAAAAATTACTTGAGTGATCTGGAGTAAACATGCCCGTGTGTTGCGTTTCTGAGGGCACGTTTACACGACAGCAATGCACAAAAAAAAGTTTTGTGTACAGAATTCAATGTGGTCAAAGCAATCCCGTTCACACTGACCCCAGTAGGCACAGGACATCAACATGACATTAGATTGACGTTGTACCCCAACGTCGTGGGACATTGCATTTTGTTTGGAAATGACAATCAGGTTGACATCAGAACCCAACGTCAGGCCGACGTCGTTGTCCAAAGTTGGACAGATGCAGCATTTTGGTTACTTTTTGATGCAACAAACAACAAAGTATGAACCTCTAACGATGTTACAGCTTGATATTGTGTGGACGTTAACAATATGACATCTATCAGATGATCTTTTGCTGCCATACCTGACGAATAAATGTCAGTATTTGACGTCAATATGACGTTAGTTTAAGATGTTGGCTCGACTTAACTTTCCAACACAACCTAAAATTAATCAAATTTCATTTCACGTCATTCAAGAGTTCACACTTAGCTGATGATTAATTATAAAGTTTGTTTGGCATGCTGTTCCGGGAGAGAGCCCTGAGCTCATGAGATCCTCGAGCCCGGGGCTCCCTCCCGTTGCAAGGCGAGAGGGGAGATCGAGCTCAGGTAGATCTCGAGAACTCCCCCTTCGTAGTGTTGAAGAGCAGATAGTAGTTCTCTTTAACGAGATAGGTACTACATAGGGAGCAAGTCTATAAAGTTGATCAATCAATCATTTAGGTTGCGTGTTTTTAATCGGTGGGAGGAAACCGGAGGACCCGGGGAAAACCCACGTGAGCACGGGGAGAACATGCAAACTCCGCACAGAAAATGCCCGCTGGTTAGTAAAGCCTAGAACCATTGACATTCTTGCTGTGAGGCAACAGCGCTAAGCACTGGGCCACCGTGTCACCCATCTAGAAAGGGAAGGAGTAGGGGTGGAAGGGGGGATTCTTCAAAGCGAAGATAGCGGTGATATGGAACCCGGGATATTTATAGTAGTTTAGGGATCATCTGATTGGTGCATGTTGATTTGGATAATGTGGGTCTAGCTGCTAGCAATCATAAGCACGTGATCCTCTCGAAATTAGTTTATAAATAAACTTCACTTATTGGATGTCAAAATAACATTGTCCTTAAATGCTGGCGACCTAAATCTAACCTAATATTAATGTCTTATGATGTCGTGTGTCTGCTGGGATCTGACTATATATCGACTATAAAAGTGTTGTGTTCTGTATGCCAGGCCAGCAGGTGGCAATGTCAGATTGTAAAGAAAAACTACACATCTGCAAACATACAATCCTGTTGTCCACCCTGGTAGTACTTGCTCATGTCTATAGACTTAACATGTAATACATGTCACTTTTTATTTTTTTTACAAAGTCATGTTTTTTTTTTGTGTGGTTTATATGGAAATGAGACCTGTGGATTTTGCAGTTTGGATACATTTACACGACATCTGTGAGCTAAAAACAAAAATGTGTTTCTTTAGTAGTTTTAAAAAGTTGTGAAAACAGGTGACAACATTGATTCACATGGATAAGAAAATTTTAGGATAAGGGTTAGGGTTAGTTAGGATAAGGAAGGTTATCAATTAGTAGATGGCCGAGAAACCTTTGTAAGCAAACACAATGAATCTGCGCACATGCAGTCCTGTAGTCTGTTGTTGATTGTAAGCTTCTGGCTCACGACTGTATACTGAACACACAATGCATAAGTCTATGACATCACTGTTTTTACAAAATCATATTTTTGTAGATTACACTACAGACACTAACAATGTAGAATTAATTATGAGGTGCCAAAAAAGGATTCTTTTGTATTTTTGTGAAATTGTGAAAATTTAGCAAACAATTTCCGAAGTTATCGAACAATTTTCCAAAATAATAAAGCTTTCCTACATTTTGTGTAGTGTTTTAAAGATTTCTAAATATTTCTGTTTGAGTAAGTTTACATGACATTAAAAAAATGAATAGCTTTATCTTATCATTTTTGCAAACACATCCTGAAGTTACTGTTATCCCAAAATTGCATTTTTTTTTTTGTAGTTTACATGAAGCTGATAATATTATTGTTTTCAGAAGTTTTCACTTTAGATGTGTTCACATGATATTTATGTATGAAAAAATTTTGGTAACACTTTTATTTTGATGGTCCATTTGAATATTAGTAGACTGTCTGCTTAATATCTGTTGATACTGCTGCTAAACAGACTGACTATAAGAAACTTTGAAAGTACATGTCCACTTACACTAACCCTAACCTAACAGTCTACCTATAATCTAATGAGAATTAGGCCCCGTTTACACTAATGCAATTTCGTTTTGAAACGGCGTTGTAGATCAAAAACGATCCGCGTCCACACTAGCGTTTCATCTAGCGTTTCTTAACTTATCTCTATCCACACTACTCCACCACGTATATCACGTGACCATTCGCGCACTCTGGGCGTGCGCGTTCAAGTATAAACAGGAAGCATGTGTCTCGCTCGGCATTTGGTTATTGGTAGTCAACAAACGCTGGTTGAATGATGAACGCGAGCGATTAGCGAGTGCTCAAACGATAGCTTGCCTTTTGCGAATATATGCAGCTGCTGTAGTAAAAAAGGCAGAGTTTAACTGCACAATGGCACCTAAAATGGACAATAGTGCAAACAACGCTCCAATTTCTGTGCCCATGTTGTTGTTTACAGTGAAGGCTGGTCTGCCGTCTTCCGGTAGCGTTATAGTCATGTGATAGGGGCTTGTCAAATAAGAGAAGGATACGCAATGACCCAAAAGCCCCAATCAGGTAGCGAATCTCAGCAGCCACGCCTCCCTTTTCAGATGTCTTCGTTTTTCCCCATCCACACAGAGACGGAGCAGCAGCGGTTTAGAAGGAAAACGACCCCTCCAGCATTTTCAAAACGCTCTGTTTTCGGGGCTCGAAAACTCCGGCGTAGTGTGGACGGATGGCGTAACCATAGCAAAACTTATGCGTTTTAAAACGAAAACGCATTAGTGTAAACTAATTAGTTGGCATGTAGATAAAATGTAACTTAAATTCAACAAACGGACCATCAAAATAAAGTGACCAAAAGTTTTCTCTTTGTGTTTTTGAGAAGCTTCAAATACAAATGACAAAGTTTTCAAAACTCTCCCTGTTCACATTGCAAAAACAACTCTATTATGTTGCCTTTTTTAGTTTACATAAAACACAGGTGTCAAACTCGGTTCCTGGAGGGCCGCAGCTCTGCACAGTTCAGATCCAACTCTAATTAAACACACCTGATCAAACTAATTGAGTCCTTCAGGCTTATTTGAAACCTACAGGTAAAGCCGAAGTCACACTAGAGTTTGAGCTTGCGAAATTCTGTCGTAAGGCGCTGCGAAAAGGGGCGGGATTAAACAAGATGATTAGACATTAAAAAAACTGAGCGATTGCTCTAGGTTTTAAATGTCTGTTCAGAGAGGTCATGTTTTGATCCTGGATTGATCTCACGCAGTCAAGTGATGCGATTTCACAGGTCAGAGTTCACCAAGCTTGAACTTTGCACCGCAGCGAAATGCAAAACTCGACGCATGACCCTGCGTTTCCGGTCTGACGCATTCACGTGCGTATGAATGGAAGTCTATGGGGAGTAAAGTCCAGTGTGACCGCGGCTTAAGTGTGTTGGAGCGGGGTTGGAACTAAACTGTGCAGGGCTGCATTTGACACCCCTGACACAAAGACAAAAAAAGCAACATTTTTAATAACTGTGACTGTAAACAATGTCCAAAATGCAAAATAAGTTGAAAGAGGTGTCGTGTAAATGCCCTCTGCGTTTCGGCTATATAAAACTGAGAAAAGCTCATTATGTTGGAACAGCGATGAGAATGATATTTCATATTCTTTTAAAGCATTTACACAAAAGGATTTTGCTCACCAGCAACACTCGGATGATATTAAATGTACATTATTGTTTCAAAAACTGTACACACAGTTGGTTTTAAAATTACAGGATAAACAACAATACCTCAGATTAGCATTTGCTAGAACATGGCATACCGATGCAGGCTTTTGCTAATAATAATACAAAAATAATCATAAAGAATAACAACTTTAAAAAGGGAACAAATTCCAAAGAATAAAGAGCATCAGTGCTTGCTTTGTTCATGATTTGGGGTACCGTTTGTATAAATCAAACAAATATCTCGCTCTTTATGTTAAATTCCTTCACTTGCAGGAAAAAGGGAGTAGGGGAGCGTTTGAAAGCAATCTGAAGTGAAAGCGGGGAGGAAATGTCATTATGGGCCGTAATGACTTGATGCTTCCGCCATTTCCGGAATCAGTTATATTTTCATCGACTCGCAGACAGTGTCCTCAAAAACAAACAGAGTGAGGAAATGAGTCCAAATGAAATCTACGACAGCAGTTGTTTGGACTGCTCTCTATGATAAAAGTGAACTTGTACCTTTATCTAATGGAGGAAAGACATGATAATCAGCTTTCAAATGAGTGTTTTATACAAACATGTATAAGAAAGGTTAGCTTTATCTGGCACAAACTGTGAAATACGGAAAATCAGAGCTTTCTGAAAAATAAAAAAGGGAAACAACAAGCAAACAAACAAACAAACAAAAAAGTCAAGATATCACTATGAATGAATAAAAGAGGCATTAATAATCGGCTGTACCAATAAGGAGAGCTTCCTCTCAAGCACTATATCAAGTGGTATCTGTTATTAACATTTTTTTTTAGAAAACAAAATTGTTCTTTTCTCATTTTTTTTTGCTGAGAGGTAGAATGAAGCATTTAAATTGAAACACGACGACTGGTTGTTCCATCATTAACAATAGCCTCAATAAGACTGAAACAGTCACAGGTTAGTTAGTCGCCCTGTGCCACCTAAAATACACTGTGAAAACTGTACAAACACATCTTTTTTTTTTTTTTTTTTTTTTTGTATTTCTTTAAATTCATAATTGTTTTCTAAAATCTTGTAAAGTTTTCCAAATGTTCCACGGTGGTACGGCATGATTGTGTGTGACCATGTGGGAGTGTAATCCAGATCTGCGGATGTGCGGATGTGGAGTGGAGCAGTCTGAAGATGGTGAAGATGGATGAAGCGGATCAGTTGGAGGTGTCAGAATGGACGCTCCCTGGTCCTTCTGTGGGTGAAGTCACTGAGGAGGGTGTCGGGGCGTCCTGCCAGCCGCCGTTCGCCTTTTGCGAGAGAAAAAAAAAAAAGTTTAAGAAATGTGCATTTTTCAAAAAACAACACTATAGGTAAGTGGCTGGAAAACCCTGTCATATAATCTAAATGTGCTAAACGATGTGTACATTTGGCAAAATATTATAATTCAATTTTATGTTTCAGTCAACATTGATAATTAGCACAATAAAAAACAAACATCAATTTATTTTCAATTCATCAATTCATTTCAAGGCATCAATTCATTTCGAAGACATATTTTTGCTTCTTAGTGAAGTTATTTGTGGTTGTAAACAATTATTTAATGTCCAAATGTATTCAAGCTTCCAAAAAAAGAAATTTTCATTTTCATTTTGTAAGATCAAGTCGATTATTGCTGCCTGATTCTGGATAAACTGAGACACACAATTTGCTTTTTTGTTTTGAAACAAAGATCACTGTTCTCTGATGACTCTGAATAGACAACCAAACAAACTAATGTCATTTACTAGACATTCTAATACAAATGTTAACTGTTGCATTTTTATAAATTCTATAAATTATCAGAATGAATTATTAAAATTGGTTTCAGTCAAATAGTCTGTCTCTTTTATAAAGAATTAGATTGTTTCATTAGTGGATAAGCTTTTTTTTTTTAATAAATCTCTTGAGCAAGTGTTGCCACTTACTGGTGTAAAATGCAATTAACTTTTTTGCAAGTCAAACCTTCATTTGAAGTGTCAAAATATGTTTTACTTTTTGACTGCTATCATACACATCAGTAGCTGGGTTTGCATCACATGAGAAACGAGTGATGTAAATGTGTGATGGAAATATCAAATAAAAGTCCCTTAATTTGCTAAGAAAATATTTTAACACTTGCTTTTGGTGGTTTTGAAAGTGCGTGTAGTTTAGTGTGAATAGTGGGAGATAGAAATGCATTTACCAAATATACTATGATGTAGCGAACATAACTGACAATGCCATGGTTACTGTTGGTTGTTAGGTTACCAATACTACAGTTGGACTCTCTAACAACTTGATGGAATTGCAACTATTTTGCAATTGTTTTTTTATTTTTATTTTTAGCAAACTTTAAAAAGATTTGCTTCACATTAGGATGGAAACTCAAATAATGTTACTATCCACACTTCAGTGATGTTGACCAATAGAAGAACGGAAGCTTTTTTGAACTCAGCTTTCAAACATATCTAAATAAATGAGATATTATGCTATTGGCACTGCTACTGTAGGTCGAATCATGCAAACGAGGGATAGATTTTTGTACTTTTTTTGACAAGACAGCCAGTAAAATACATACTGATTCTGTCACCTTTTTTGTTTACTCTCTTGTTTCGTGAAGTTGGTCTCTAGCACAACCTTGTCAATGACATCATGCACATCAATAACAATGACAAGCTAATATTGGCTGACCTGTCTTTTGTCCAAGATTTTGGGGGCCAAAATAGTATTGTCGAAACTGTGACCATAAAACACATTTTTTTTTTTTTGCTTAGTTTTAGGCTGGGCGACATGACAAAAATCTTCTATCTTGATATAAGCCATCTCATTTCCTGATAACAACATATATCACAACATAGTACATTTTCCATGAACTCAATTAATTAATAGTTTATAGTATATACATATTAACCAAATGCAAAGAATAACTTTTTTGTTTATTTAAGCAGGTACACAAATGCACTCATTCATCTGTGATTATTTTTTTTTCACATTATTTATTTCAGGCCAATTGAAATATAAAATAAAATATTAATGAAATATAAAACACTTTTCAAAAAAACTAAAGATTACAGTCTCAAAAAAAAAAAAATTATAAAATACTACAAAATGCAAAATTCAAACAAATTTTTGTTAGCTGTTATTTACATTTCTGCCTGCAACCCCATGGTTGCATGTAAGATTGCAAATAATCCAAATAATATTACTGTAAACGATGTATTATGCAACATCACAAAATAAATGATACATCATAATACGAAAAGATAGACTTTTTATTTTGTTCGTACAATATATATCATCAAATTGCACTGCCAATTTGTAGTAATGTGGATTTTTATAGCGCATTTATCGTGTATGGCCATACACCCAAAGCGCTTCACAATCATGAGCTGTGTTGTGCAAGTTACTTCCAAACTGTAATACATTACAGATTACGTGTTACTGTTATTTAAAAGTAATCCCTTACATTACAATATTACTGTCTCAAAATTGTAATATGTTACATTACTCTTACATTACTTTTTAGTTACTTTCACCAACAGTGGCGGCTGTTCAATAGAGGGCGCTGGGGCGCCGCCCCCTTCAAGTTAGACCCCTTTAATATTTTAATATTTATTATCACAAATATTAACAAAGTAAATTGATTTAATTATAACATTCTAACATTTATTGTAGTCATACTAACATTTATTGAAAAAAAATGTATGAACAATATTTTTTCATATGTGTGCGGGGCGCCGGACTAATGGGTGTCTATGTAGGTACACGAACTTTTGCAATGCACGTGATATGACGATAAGCTCTAATTGGCCTGTTTCAAATTGTCTTTGGGGCGCAGCGCTCTGCGTCTTGAACCCTCCCATTTTTGTTGTTAGAACGAATCATATTTGTTTTTATATGATTGGCCTTATGTGACTGGACCATTCTCTCCAAAGAGCTTAGAATGCAATTTCTCGAGATGAAGGAAAATTCTGTTGTATCTTTGCAAAGATATCCGTTCACAAGGCGCTTGGATGAAGAAGAAAAAATCAAGGAGCTTGGACCAGATCGACCTTCCTTGCAAATTCACCAGTAGTCAAGTGATCGCGAGCGCGAGTATATTCGGGGCTTTTCCAGCACTTGTTATGACAAACAGAGTTGGCTGGCAGGTTGTGATGTAAGCCATGCCTTTTACTATTTCCGTGTTTGCTGTTTCAAACAGCATTACGCAAGAGAGGCTGAATGCATTGGCCATGCTGTCAATAGAGAAGAGACTGGTGACTGAGATGACTGACTTTAACCAAAAGGTTATTGAGAAATTTTCAAGCCAGAAAAAAAGGAGAGCAAAATTTATTTTCAAGTAGTGCTACTGGCCAGTGATTAGGCAACATTTGTGTGTGTGTGTGTTGATTACTTCATTACTGATAATAAACCCAAATTAAAATGAACTGATTTGTGATGCATTTATTGTATGCTTTAGTCATATTTTAGTTTTTTGATACATCACCTGAAAAATGGCTTTTACACTCTTACTTTACCAACAGTTAGATTTTTTCTGGTTAGATTCCCCCCCCCCCCCCCCCCCCCCCCCAGCCGCCACTGTTCACCAAAATAACTACTGAATTAGAACTTAACATTCTAAAACTACAGAATGTACTGCAGAGCATTTTACATCCAGTAGAAAGCGATATGATGTAGCAGAATGACTGTGACCTATCCAGGCTACTAACAATATAGTACATAATTGGCAACGTGAAGGCTCAAGACAATGCAAGAAAGGATGACAGTCAGATTCACTAATGATCTGTTAAAAGTATGCTGAAGCATTCATTAACAAGTTGTAAATAATACTAGCCTAAAACATAGGCAGTATACCTAACACTCAAAAACACTAGAATTTATAATAGAATTTACCTTAACCTGTAGGTAAATAGTGTAGCAATATGTAAACCATATCAACATTCTTGGGATAACAATTTAACAGGAGGATGTCTGGAGAGCAAAAGCACGAAAAGAGGAGAAAACACAACGCACAAATTGTTAGTCTCTATCATCTGACGGAGCGAGAGCAGATCATTCGCATGTGAGCAGCCCAGCCAGTGTTTTGAGTGCATGCGAGGAGTTTTGTCCATGGACAGAGGACACCGGCGCGTTCGCTCGCTCGTCTTACACGAATGCGCTCTTGACTTGTAATACTGTGCTTACGACATTTGTCAGTGAAATAACGGCATATGCACATACGTCCATCTCGCGAATGTACTGTCTTCTGTCATTTTCCTCTATTTGCCGCTTTTCCGCTGCACGTTAGGGCTTAACGTTACTGAGAACCGGGCAGAGCCAATAGCCCCGGACCTCGAGCTCAGAGGCTGAAATCATTCCGCGTTCAAAGTAAAAAGTTCCAGAGGGAGATTAATGACAACACACACGTATGTTCACTCACCACGAACAGGAAATAGAACTGCAGTATTTTTCATTTGTTAATGTCTTGCGGGCGAAAAGTTTGTTGTAACGCACGCGCTACTGAACATGTACAGTGTTAAAATGTATTAGTAATGCCAACAGGAAAATGTAATACGTTACTGTAATACATTACTTTTGTAACGCATTACTCCCAACACTGATCATGAGGGGGTCTCTCCACACCATACCTGCCAACACTCCCGTTTTTCCCGGGAGTCTCCCGTATTTCAGACCCGTCTCCCGTATTGGTCTGTCTCCCGGTAAACTCCCGGAATTTCCCCGCCCCCCGCTCCTCAGCATTTTGGTACAGTCCGGGCTGAAACTTGGCGCTTGTGCTCTTCCGGTGACGGTCGCGCGCTACAGTTCGCGCGCCCCCATCTTCCTAAACCTCTCACTCCTCCCGCTCCCCGCTCTTCAGTTTGCGCTAGTATTGCCAATTTAGCGACAAACTTTCAAAAAAGCGACTAGCGACAAATCTAGCGACTTTTTTGTGTGTTACTGGCGATTTTTATATACTGTCGTTTGTCCATTACTGTACCGTCCCTACTCTTCTCAACGAGCCTCCCCTGCAGCCTGAGAGCAGAGCACCTCTCAGCGTACCGACGGCAAATGATTTAGAACAGGTGGCAGTTTGAAGGTATTTCCCTTGTACAGTCAACCCGATCTGCTTCTCCTTTATTTTAACAATTTGATTTGACCGTTTATTCTTGTTGCACAATCAGAGATGTTTTAAGGGAGAGTTTCAGAACTTGTCTGAGTATATTACGTCTGAGAGATTACTGCAAATTCCCTACTCATCTATAATGATATACTGTATTCAAACAGCAATACATTTAGTTAAATTGACAAGCTTACATAAAGCGTAGTGCGAATATAAAATACCCCATTTATTTACCATAGGCTGTTAAACAAACAGAAATGGTAGAACGCGATGACGTCAGTAATATGCAAATTAGCGTATGACGTAACCACCCCCCCACCCCCCCGGGTTGTCTCCCGGAATTTACGAACCAAATGTTGGCAGGTATGCTCCACACCACCACCCGTGTGCAGCATCCACTTGGAGTCTATCTATGTACAGTAGTCTAAACCCCTTCAAAATTACATGTATTGCTTGTATTTAGAGATAAAATGAACCTAATTTGAAAGCTGGGGGTTTATTTCATATTCGAAGTAACAAAGGAAGGGATTGTGCTCTGCAAACATTATATCGATCTTCTGTTATAAATTTAACACGGAAAATTCCATCAAGACAATTACAGTTATCGTTTTATCGTCCAGCCCTAAATCTAAACGCTGAGCGACTATAGCGAATTCCCGCACTATAAACACGTTTCTTCAAGAAGTGAGTCGCAAAGTGAGGCTGTCAAGAGGAATGACATTATGCTGCATATTACGAGTCATAGCGAGTCATTTCCAGAACATGATTTTCAAAAGACAGATGATGGAGGAATCAATTATTGCAAATTATCACATTGGCTAAAGGAATGAAAGTATAATGGGCACCTAAAATGGAGGCCATTTCATGTCCGCGAGACAGGTTGCCTAAAGAGCATTTGGGGCATTAATAGCAATTTCCATGCCATCAGAAAAAAAGACTAGAAATGGGCTTTGGCAGCCTCTTATTTTCCCAGCCTGTTATTTTAGATAGAGGCAGTCTGTAATCAAAAAAGAAAGAGCAGAGCGAGGAGAGAGGGGAAAAAAAAAAAAAAACTTTTCAAATCTTCAGCTTTGGTGACACCCCATGTCTATTTCAAAGGCGTAATTACAGCGCATGGGCGAGAGGAAAAGCTCCCCCACATAAATGCTTTATGTCTCAGGCCGTCATTATCCACAGCCCAAAAAAAAGGAGAATAACTTATCTGGGTGGAGAAGGAAAAACATCATGTTATTTAAGACAGTGAATTTGTTGGAAGATTGAGACACTTTCGCTGGCTACATTATCACTGCGTTATGATGCAAATGTTCAGGCGACGGCTTTATTCTCTATTTGTTACAGGTGTTCAGGCTTGAAGTATTCTTGGTTTTAATGATTGATACAAACATGAAATCAATTGCATTGAGATTTATAAATCTGAATTAGAAATTACAGCAAGAAATATGACACTGAATATGACATTTACTCTTCATATCAGTGTGAATAAAATAAGATAATACACTTGTGTTAGAAATTACAGCAAGAAATATGACACTGAATATCACATTTACTCTTCATATCAGTGTGCATAAAATAAGATAATACATTTGTGTTAGAAATTACAGCAAGAAATATGACAATGAATATCACATTTACTCTTCATTTCAATATGAATAAAATAAGATTTCATTAAATTCTGCAATGTTTACATGTAATACCTATGCAAATAAAGTGAAAAATCTGAAAAAAAAATGACATTTTTGTATATTAAATCTATATCAATACTACAAAAGTTCAGTTTTTTTCTAGATATTATTTCTTGTTTACATTCAGAATAAGTGTTTTTTTTTTTTAATAATTGTGATTACGATGTTTATGTTTCAACTATAGCATACTAGAAGATATATGGATTTACATATTCAGCTCGTATTTAATTCATAAATATTAATATGAAACATTGTGCAACTAAAAGAGCGTCTCAGATAAATTGTTTGTTCAGATTTTAATTCAGAAATGCTTACATTAAAATTCCTTAAATGCATATATTTAAAATAATAATCAATAATAAAACAATATTTCTAATATTTTCAGATCTTAAATTAAATAAATACATGAAAAAATTATGTCTTTTCAGTTTTTTTAATTAAAAAATATTAACATTCAATATCTGTGAATGAAACAGAATATCATCTATAATGCTTATTCATTTTTAATTTTAGAAATATTAACATTCAATATTTGTGAATGAAACAGAATATCATATATAATGCCTGTTCAGCTTTTATTTTAGAAATATTTACCTTCAATATCTGTGAATGAAACAGAATATCATATATAATGCCTGTTCAGCTTTTATTTTAGAAATATTTACCTTCAATATCTGTGAATGAAACAGAATATCATATATAATGCCTGTTCAGCTTTTATTTTAGAAATATTTACCTTCAATATCTGTGAATGAAACAGAATATCATATATAATGCCTGTTCAGTTTTTATTTTAGAAATATTTACCTTCAATATCTGTGAATGAAACAGAATATCATATATAATGCCTCTTTTGTTTTTCCTGTTGCTTTATTGTTTATTTGTTTTCTCCCTTTGTGGAGTTTTGTTTGTATGTTTATTACAGCATACTGTTAAAACGACATTTTGTATACCTCATCTGAGAAGAATCTTAGTTGTCAGTTTTGCAACCTCATTCTGAGAAGAATCTGTTCTGGTTCACTCACCAGTCTCCACACCAGAGACACGGGTTCAAGACCCAAACGTGACAGACAGTGTCAAAAACTATTGTGATCTATATATCTATCCATCCATGCATCCATTTATCTTAAATGTTGATTAGTTTCAATTAATTTTATTTCAATTAGCTTTTTATTTTTTATATTTTAAATTATATAATTAATTTTATTTATTAACTGAATAATATATTGGTCTGTCTGTCTGTCTTTATTTATTTATTTTCCTTATTTATTTTTTTATTTATTTATTTATTTATTGATTCAGCTTTTAATTTAGACATATTTACCTTCAATATGTGAATGAAACTGAATATCATATATAATGCCTATTCAGTTTTTAATTTACAAATATTTACCCTCAATATCTGTGAATGAAACAGAATATCATATATATATATATATATATATTGTCTCAGTTTTTAATTTGGAAATATTTACCCTTAATATCTGTGAATGAAACAAAATATCATATATAATGCCCGTTCAGTTTTTAATTTAAAAATAGTCACATTCAATATGTCTGAATGAAACAGAATATTGTATATAATGCGTGTTCAGTTTTTAATTTAGAAATATTTACAATCAATATCAATGAATGAAACAGAATATCATATATATTGCCTCAGTTTTTAATTCAGAAATATTTACATTCAATATCTGTGAATGAAATAGAATAATAATTAATGTCTTGTCAGATTTTAATTCACAAATAATTACATAAAAATCTAAAAACAGGTAAAGTGTCCTTTCATATACTGATTAAATATTTTAATTTAAAATCTATAATAATAAAATAAGTACTCCTATGTATTCAGATCTTACTTAATGCTGGAATGCCAATAAAATTAATAATTAGTTTTGTTTGCTTAGATTTCATTGCATTTGTAAATAAATTATTGTACATGTTAACATTAACATCTCTTTGCATTACATTTCATCCTTAAATATTGCATTCTAACCTCAAGAGATGTATTTACATCATCATAAGCCACTGGGACACAATCATGCTCTCTATCAGCCACAGACGGCACACAGACACACTGGGCCACTTCCACAGCGGCTATTTAGAGAGCCTGTGTTACTGTGTTTGTCTTTTTTTCCTCCCCTGCTCACACTTTGCTGGCTCGCTGTCAGTGCTGTTAAGGTGGCAGATGTGTGATATGACCAATGCACTTGGATTGCTGTCCCAAATCTCCGCTCAGCCTCCCTTGAGACTGTCTGATCAATTTCCTCTGCCGGCGACACGGCTTGTCCAAGTGGATTTTACATGCTGGCCTGTGCGCTTCTCCCTCCCCCAGCACACGAGCTCAAATACAGCAGCACGACTGGGGTGCGTTGCCTATTAAACGGCATAGCTCACTGTACACTATAACAGCATGATGCATTGTGGAAGAAACAAACCATCTACAGTTGAAGTCAAATGAAAATGAAATTTGTGTTCCTTTTCAAATATTTCCCAAGTGATGTTTAACAGACAAATACAATTTATACAGTATATCCTATATTACATTTAATCTTCTGGGTAATGTTTTATTTATTGTAGATTGGCTGGAATAAATATTTAAAATATATTATGGAAGATTTTTTTTTTTTTTTCCGATTGCCTAATTATTCTAAGTTTAGGGATTAATGGGCAAGTCAATTGAAGTTAGCATAATTAGTCAAGTCAATCAAACAAAAAATGAAGGGGACTAATAATATTGACCCTAAAATTGTTTTAAAAATAAAAAAAAAACTGCTTTTATGAACCCAGCTAAGTCTTTTAAAATAATTTAAGGTATCTTGCAAAATAACTAGTTAAATATTATGTACTATCATCCTGGCAAAGACGAAATCATTTATTAGAAAACAGTCATTAAACTATTTATATATACTGCTAAAAATGTGTTGAAAACAAAATCTTATCTCCATTAAAGACATTTGTGAAATATAAAAAAAATCATAGGAGGGATAATAATTTTGACTTTGACTATACAGTCGTTACAACCAGAGCTGGGTGTAACGCATTCCACAGTAACGCGTTACTGTATTCGTATTACATTTTTGAGGAATGCAGTAATGTAACGAATTACATTTCAAATTTGTGTAATCTGTTTACAGTTACTAAAGTCAATGTAATTGCGTTACTTACGTTACAAATATAGTTGGAAGAAAAAATGCTTCTTTTAAATCATGTTTTCTGCTGCAACATGAGTTAATAAGCAATCGCTTTTAAATAGCTGGAGAACGTGAGCTGAAATAGCTGTGGAGAGTGGCTGCTTCTTCAAGTGAAAATACAGACATTACTTTGATTTCACCGAGCGTAAAAACAATAATATTTAGGGCCCTATCATACACCCAGCACAATGCGGCGCAAGGCGTGACGCAATAGTTATTTGCTAGTTTCAGCTCAACGCAAGAGTCTTTTTGACGTTTTGTACCACGCTGTTTAAACAGCGAATGCATTTGAGCTCATGTGTGCGCCCATAAACGGTCTGGTCTAAAAAAGGAGGTGCGTTGAGGCGCATTGCTGGCGCGCTGCTATTTTGAGAAACTAAAATAGAGCAGAGCAAGTTAGTTGTGCGCCTCGCTTAAACATTGCTTAATACACACAGGATGTAGTGTAATACGCAAATATCTTTACAAAAAAAAAATTATTAAAGGATTAAAATATTACAAAAAAATATTACTTTCTAGCCTACATAAATATAAAAACTACTGCCTTCTTCATCTCGGGGGGCTTTTTCAGATTGTTCATGACAAATTGCTTTTGTATAATGTTATTATTATTAGCAGTATTATTTATTATATGCATATTTATATTTGTTTTATTAAAAACAAGCTTAGATTTGCCCACCTGTCAGCTTTTAGACCATATGGGGCATAGCATGTGTGTTTGGATATAACTCAGTTTTTTGACCACACTTCATTATTATTGTTCATTTATTCGTTTGCTGGAAATTAGAACTGAATTTAGAAATAGTTTTGAAACAAATCTTTGCGCATAACAAACAAAATTAATTATGCATAGGATAATGAATGTCTGTGCGTACAACACGTTTCCTTATCAATGAGAGTGAAAGTGAAAGTAAAGAATGAGGAGGCTCATCTCTCATTCTCACGCTGCAGATGGTTTGTTTAACTGTTTTCTCGCAAGTGAACCGCTCAGTTTTTCCACTTACAAAGTCCGCCATGTAAATAGCAAATGCGCTATGGCACGACGCAAATGACCCTTAACTGGAATGGGAGATGAGACTCTGATTGGTTTATTCTCAAAACACACCTATAACTCATTATGAGAATAAGCTCAACCCTGTTAGACCATGGCCCACGGCGCAAAGCGGAATTTCCCGTCCTTAAAATGGCAAAAGTGGATTCTGACATGCCCTTAATACTTTTACGCTGTGCGCTTTAGACTTTGCGCCTAGATCGTTAAAATAGGGCCCTTAAAGTCTAAAGAACTTTTGACTGCTTTTAACTTGACCAGCAACTTGTTCAGCACTAGAACAGAAAGCATTCTACGACAATACTCGTCACCAAGGAGGACACCGGTGCCCAAAAACACGGTGGCCCAACTCAGCCTAAACAGGCAAAATACATTTTTTGTTGTGCAGGATCAGGAGTGAAGGTATCTTCTGAATGTGAAGTGAAGTTTAGCTGCTTATGGGGCCATTCGCATATTGCGTCTTTTGAGCGCACACGCATATATTGGGAGTGCACTTTGCGTGTGCTCGCATTTCCCAGACACACTTAGTTGAAAACCACGTCACAAGAACTAACTGATCAGCTTCATACTTTGAAATATACACATTTAGATAGACTAATTGCATCAGACAAACACAGAACACCCAAACACTGCAGTGCCTTGTCATACTATGGATGTCAATGGTTAAAGGTATCCAGTTTTTTTTATTTTCTATTAAAAAAAGACAAACGTGTTTGGACCAAGTGAATGATGGTAGAATTTTAAGTTTTGGGTGAACCCTTTGTCTTTTGAATATGTCAAGCTTCTGTGATCAACCCCTTGTAATGTTTTTCAGTGAATATTAAATTACTAAAAGAGCTGCAGTTTATTTTGTATATTTTATAGGTATAAATGATATGTTTTAAAAATCTGATTACTTTTTACATTACGTAATTAGTAATGTAATCAGATTACAATCAGATATCCCAATAGTAATCAGGCATTTGTAATTACTTTTTTAAAGTAAATTACCCAACACTGGTTACGACTTTAGGACTTTATAGCTTATAACTATTTCTCGAACTGCATCACAGATCCGTTGTTTGCATTAGGGATGTTCAGATCCAATAACATGATCGGAAATTGAGCGCGATCACGCGGTTTCAGACTCAATCGGAATCGGACGTTACCTCCCGATCAGGACTCGGATATATGTATATATTCTCATTATTTTTAACACATCTATAGTTATGCGGTGGCACAGAGTTAGACCTCTTTCTTGACTTCACACATAAACAGCAACGCGTGTGGTATGACATCACATTGTTGCGGAGAGGCTATTGGTTCAATGCCAGCAAAGTAGAACACGGAAGCAGCTTGAAGTGGAAAGCGCGAGTATGTGGTAAAGTCTAGATAGGATACAGCTGCGGACACGCACATCAGTACAGCATCATTTTTTTGACACTGTATAACATAAATTAATATTTTTACAGTACTGTGATCGTTGGGTTTAGGGTTGGGGTAGGGATAGGGGTAGACATTAAAAACAAATATTTATTGTGAAATTTAATAAATAACACAAATAATACTCTGTACAACTATTGTTTTTACGTTACTGTGACTGCTGGGTTTAGGGTCAGGGTTTAGGTAGACGTTAACAAAATACAATTAATGGGAAATTTTATAAATAATTTAAATATCTCTCGTGAACTTTCGGCCACAACCATATCTGATCTAGCAATAACCTGAGAAGGTCTGCCGTCTTGAGGTATTGTAAAGTTGATGATGACAACTTTGCCATAGCAAACTGTGAGATATGTAAACTTGGGATTGCAAGAGGTGAAGAATTTATGTTATTTATTATTTGATTGTTCAAGCTACCTCACAGGAGTGCTCTGTTTGTTAACAGAGTTGTTGAATGTTAAAATAAGGTGAAATCAATAATAAAAAAAGGAACATCCTGGATCTGTTTCTTTTTTTTTCTTTTTTTATGTATTATAGAAGTATTGGATCGGGTTTTGGTATAGGTAGATACTCAAAATCAAATCATCGGACTTGAGGGTAAAAAAACCTGATCGGGACATCCCTAGTTTGAATCACATTGTTTATAACAATTGTATTGCCATGTGATAACTAATTAAGCTAAATAAGCTAATTAAGAAGTTTAAAATCAAAATAATGTTTGACTATTGCTGAAAAATGTATTGTTAATTGTTTATTTTTATTATTAATAAAAATAATAATTTTAATTTTAATACATTTTATTTCAATTAGCTTTTAATTGTTTTTATCATTATTTTAAACTCTTTAATTTATTTTGTTCATTAATTTAATAATATATCAGTGTGTCTGTCTGTTCATCCATCCATCCATCTTAAATGTTTATTAGTTTTAAATAATTTTATTTTAATTATTTTTTGTTTATTTTTTATTATTTTAAATTATATAATTATTTTAATTAATTAATTGAATATTATATTGATCTGTCTGCCATCCATCCATTCATCCATCTTAAATGTTTATTAGTTTATTTAATGTTATTTCAATAAGCTTTTTGTTTATTTTTTATTATTTTTAATTATATCATTAATTTTATTAATTAATTGAATAATATATTGATC
>LR812520.1:15499039-15524039 GCA_903798195.1 Danio kyathit
CCCAAAACGGACCTACAGTATAACTGATTCAGATAATAAGAATATCTCTTTTAGACTATGCTCTGGGTGCGCAGACTGTTTTTTCCACCCTTAAAATATTAAGTGAAGTGAATTTAGATGTGTTCTAAGTGCATCTGCCCAGTGTGCTTTAAATCATGCACTTATTTAAAATAGTCTAAAGTCTCGAGCAGAAATTTTTCATATATCCTAACCACTAGCTGGCACTGTATCCTTTTTTTCAGAAATCAAGAAGCATTTTTCTAGACAAGCAAAAAATATTGTCTTGCTTTCAGAATTAATAAGTAAAAAATAAGTGAGATTTTTCTTAAAACCAGTAAAATAATCTTGTTTTCACTTTGAAATAAGATTTTTTTTTCTTACCCCACTGGCAGATTATTTTGCTTTATTATTTTGCTAGATTATTTTCGCAAGCCTATTTTATATGTCCTCTCCAGCACCTACAGGATGTACGAGAATGCAATGCAATTGCAACGTAACAACAGTGTGGTTCCCAAGTGCTCAAGGGTTTAGGGTATTCCATTGAAACTGTCAGATGTTCATCCAGTAGTGGAGACTTTTGTAACATAATCAATGATGTACACCCAAGTCAACAAAAAGGATGGAAGTTAGCAAGCGAAGGGCATAAAAATTTGGACTGGAATGCAGCCTAAATATAGGGGGTCTCGTGTTGCAAATCCAATGACGATGAAGGCAATTCTTTCAGACCAATCGGTGAAAGAAGAAACAGAACATCTAACAATAGATGCTTAAGTACCTTCAGTGTTTGGCCTCCTAAATATTAGATTATTTGTTTTAGAACAGCATGTGTTTGCTTGCAAAAAGGGGGATGAAGAAAAGCAAAACCATGTAAACAAAAAAAAAGCAGAAAAACCTTTCTTTCTCAGTTTAACTGAAGGGCCTTTCTTTCAAATTCAATAAAAACAACAACAAAAGAATCAGCGCACTAATAGATTTAGCTTGGTAAACTGCAGCAACCCCAAATGTGATTTAGTGAGCGGGGTAATCAGGAATGTCATTATGACAGCACAATGTGTGATTGGGTTTAATTGAATGACATTAGTTACGGTTATCTGCCCTCTCTCTCCCTACCTGTGACTGAACGTTGGCCCCCACTTGGCCCCCCTGGTATGAGTCCCCATTCAGAGACTGAACACTCATGAACAAGTCCCCGGAGTTCATGTTAAAAGAGCCAGCAGAACCTAAGAGGAAAAGAGGAAGAGAAAGAAAGGAAAGAAGATAAAGACAAGAAACAGTCATGCAACAGTGAGACTGACGTAAGCAGGGTTAGTTGTGTAGAGCTGATGCTGTGAGGGTTATGTGCTGAAAAACACAAGCTTGGGTGTAAAGTTACATGCTCAGAATCAACCAAGAGAATGCTGATAAATGTAATTATACAGTAAGGTATGTTCAGATCACTCAGTGACCATAATAATATAATTTCTGATTACTAGTGTTCCAAATTGAGGTCTTCATCCCATTAAACTAGGGGTGCCCAAACATTTTCTTTTGAAGGGCCAAAAGCCAAACTTGATTGAGGCATTACATTACCATTTACATTAAAGCTGCTATAGTAATTTCCTAATGTATTGATATTGAAAAATAAATAGAAAAAAAACTTCAATCATATTTATAATTACACATGTTTATAATGAACTTCTTACAATAAAACCATAAACAAACACATTTATAACACAGTGGTGCTCAATGCTGAATACACGAGCTGCACCTGCCTTTGTCATGATTTGCTCGCTGATGTTCTCTGTATTATTCTCTATCTACGAGTGACAGTATTTACATTTTTAAAAATCTGATTCATGCACAACATTTAATTGAAACATTTCATTTCGGTTGACTTTTTTGTAGCTCAATAATTAAACAAACAAATAAAGGTTATGTTAAATTAGAAATTACGATCTCTGTTGAAGGCATTCATTCTCTCTTTCTTCTCAGACGGGATGGCGGGCCAAATCAAAGGTTACCATGGGCCAACTTTGGCTCGCAGGCCCTATTTTGGGTATCTCTGCATTAAACTTACAATAGTGATTTTAAGTATATTTTATATGCATACGAAATGTATCTACTTTAAAGTGTCCAATAACATCTGTGGAAACAAAATGTAAAAATTGATGGAAATAATCTTCCATTGCAATTCCCTGTAACATATAATTCATAATAGAGAGCATATACGTTGCAATTATTAACACATACTGTAGAGTCACCTACAGTTAAAGAATGGATTTATACAGTGCACACTATACTATATATGTCATGGAAAAATTATCTTTTTTATTAAGAACGCAGACTGAATACTTTTTTTTTCTAATTTGGAGTAAATTAATTGAGTATATCTCACCAATATGCCGGATTTTTCTTGAATTGTAACTTTTAAATGTAATATTATGTGTCTAAATATATATACATTTTCTTCTTTAAAGGAAATCTTCTAAAGGATTTGTAGCTCCCCATGTTTTACTGTTCATAGTTGTTGATGTTGTTGTTAAAGGAAAGAAAATACAAACCATGTGCAAGATCGGTAAGTCTCTGTATGAAAGATTATGTAAATTATATAGGTATGAAATTATGAACAAATACTTTAATTGTAAAAATGAAACAACAAACTTATTCTGACATAAACCTAAAAAAGTATAAAATAATAAACAATCATTATAAATTTGATTTTATATTTGAAATAAATTATACGAAAAAAGCTACCTAATCAATTATTTAATGAATTTATTTCAAAGTCTGGATTATATTATATATGTAAATAATAACTATTTATTTATTTATTTATTTATTTATTTATTTATTTATTTATTTTTTTTTTTTTAATTCTGAAACCTTTCAGAATCAGAACTCTATTCCAGTCTGGTTGCTTTGGATAGAAGTGTGTGCTAAATTAATGTGCAATGTATTCAAATGAAAATTAAACCAAAACAAATCAATTTACAAGAGAAAGGCACATCATTTGAACTTCAATTGAATCAACTGTCCAATCCAGTCTCCAATGTACTTCACATAACAACCACATTTTGGGCGATTTTATTCTAACAAAAAATAAAACAAAACATCTTTATCTGGCTTCAAACAATCAACTTATCAGGTTACCACATTTGGTTAGGGTTTTGTCTACGTGGAATAAAGACTCCAGATTTGGAATCACCCTGCTACTCTTGCCTAATGTTGTTTTCCTCTTGTGGTTGGTTTCTCAGCCTGGTCATGCTGGTCTTTAGTTGGCTGGCCAGTGCCCAAATCCCTCTAAAACCATCAAATTAGACCTGCATGACCATCTTGGCAAAGACTGGATAATCAGCCCTAAGCTAGTTTAAGCTGTTTTTGTTTCAGTAGGAACAGATCTAATGTAGAGACGTTATACGCCGCTAATATGCATGTACATGACTCAAAGATGAAAGAGGTTGTCAAGCATCAGAACACTACAATTGCAATATGTTTTACTGAATTTGCAAGCTTTGTAGTGTTTCATGTGATGACACAGAAAATAGAAAATGTTATTTGGTGTAACAATAGCTTAATAGAATTTTTGTTAACACATTAAAATACTATATAGAGCGGGGAAAATAAATATTAAACACGTCATGTTTTTTCCTGGGAATAACATTTCTAAAGGAGCTGTTGACATGGAATAAAACCAGATTTTGGTAAAAACACAAACAATACAAACATAAAAATAAAACAATATGAAAAAGAAAATCTGAAATTTTTGTTATGTGTAATAACAATGGAATGACACAAGGAGAAAGCACTGAACTACTGAAATGTAATTAATACTTTACATAAAAGGCTGTTTTGGTGATGTCAGCTTAAAGACGCCTCTCAAATGGGAAATGCATTGCTCAGGTGTGTTTTTCACAGACTCACAACAGTGAGTGTAAAAAATCTTAATAGTTTTGTGGGTCTCGTCTATCAAATCTGATCTTTATTTTGCATTTTCTATTGGATTCCAGTCAGGTGATTTGCTGGATCATCTGAGCAGCTTCATTTTCTTTCTCTGAAAGCATTTGAGAGTTTGCTTCACTGTGTTTTGCATCATTGTCTTGCTGAAATGTTCACCCTGGTTTCATCTTCATCATCCTGATAATGTAGATTTTGGACTGAAGCAGCTAATATTAATTTACAATGAAGGGCAGAGGGTTGCTGAATAACTACTGAGAGATTTTAGCTGCTGTCTGGGCGTTCCCTGTCCTTCTACAGCTCCCTTTCTTCATGTGTTCAATACTTTTTCCATGTGTCATTTTATTTATTGCACATAACTTCATTTGTAATCTAATTAGTTTAGTTTTCTTTGCATACAGAGCTTGACATTCACTTTTTTGATCACCAGCCACTGTGACTAGTAGTTTTCCAACATTACTAGCCACTCAGCATTTTCAATAACCACAATTTTGCTGTTGGGAAAATATATTTTATATGCATAAATTTGACTTTGACATGCTAAAATTGCTTGATTTAGATTTTGTGTTATGTCCACATGCCTCCTTATTCATTTCACTTTTTGTGGTTCGTGTATGAGCTTGATCAATGTGTATGAGCAAATGGGTCATGGTTTCATAGTGTCGTATTACAATTAGTTTTTATTTCACATGATTTTTCAGAGCTCAAAATTTATCTCAAAATTTATAAATAAATAATTATTTCTTAGCCACAAATTTTAAATGTGTCAAAACCAGCCAAATATAGCTGTATACCATATTTTTTTTTATTTAACAAAACATTTCTTTAACAAAAACAATTGCCACCTAAAAAAAAAAATAATTATTGTCATGTATCTAAAATTTGCACAGCAAACTGTCCTGGCTAAAGATTCCAGATCACCAGTTAACTACACATAAATGGAGAGTTAATCACAAAGCAATGTTATTGTAAAAAATGATAATTAAACTATATTAACAAAAATAACTGTAAGCAAAAGAAAACAGGTAAAAAACATACCAAGTGCGATAATCAAAAAGTACGATACCGTTCACAGTAAATATTAGGCCAATTAATAATCTGTTCAAAGATTGGTTAAAGCGAAAGCAACTGATGCTGCTTACCAAAAGACAAATCTGGAACTCTTGAAAGCAGCAAGACTGTGGGTGTATGAGCATAACTTTTTTTCTAGTCTATTTGAAAGAGAACATATCAAACCAAACGCATTTAGGCACAGTTGCTTTACGCAAGGAAACGGGAGCGCGCATGCGTTTTATACAGTCGTGCGCATCACATCAGCTGTTAGTGTGAGTGATCATCGTCTTTTTCGTATTCATCTGCTTTCTTTTGCTCAGTCGTGCTGCTTCTCGATTCTAAGATCGCATTTGCATGCATATTGTGCCATTCTTATTGTCGGACCCTGCTTTTAAGAAAACTACCATTTTTAAATTATTTTAAACCAGTTAGGGGTGCGTTTCCAAGCAACGACGTAACTCGCGGCTGAACTATCATAGTGCAATGCATCGTTTGGCAAAAGAACGATGTAGTGACGAGTGTTTCCCAAAACCCCTAGTTTCTCTGTCGCAGATCCATAGCTTGAACCAGGTTAGTTACGTAAAACGCCCATAATGATGCTCTAAACGGGGTGGAGCAACTTCTTTAGAGAACAACCCCATCATTTCTTTGTGCAAATTATATTGTTTTACACAAACACACATTTAAAATAAAACCCAATATTAGTTTTGGTAAAAACATGCACTCGTTTTCCATATTAATTAAAATATATGTAAATGGCACATATAGGGCCTGTGTTTGGTTTATTAATATTATTGAGAAGTTGAACATTACATATTCTATTCTAAAACATAAAATTACGTACAAAAGCTAACACTATTCTAATATCATATATTAATCATATAGATAAATAATGAGGCGATGTATTATAAATATATTTACTTTAATAATAATATTAATAAAACTAATGATGATGATGATTATTATTATTATTATTATTATTATTTAGGATATTGTTTATTTATTTAAAAAAAATTACAATTTGACACATGCAAATCACAGCAGAAAGTTCTAACTAACAGACCCATGTTATATACAGCAGAGAAACTTAATAAATAACCCACTATAAAATAAAAGAATTAACGTATGCTATGTTTTTTTATTTTCATAAGCTTTGGAGATGTAACATAATTTCCGTTTTTAAATATACCTATAGCTTTCGCCATGAGGCTGTGTTCAAAATGATATCAATGTTTTCAAAGTGCACTGCGAAGGGAGCACAATTGTAAACATGAAGACCACTAAAACTGAACTTTAAAAATACTTTTTACACCTAAGAGAGATTAACTTAATGCTTTTTTATTTTTAATAATTCCAACTTTGAATGTTAGAATGTTCTAAATGAATAGGGTATAGGGGGGATAAGTGGGAATAGAACACAGCCAGGAACTATGGTTCTAACTACAGCTCCAGAGGTGTCGTTTGAAGTGTTCAAGTTTGCGACGCAGTTTGCAAATGTTCGTTGGAGCGATGGATTTGGAAAACAGCAAATCAACGAACTATGTTTGTAACGACGGAACTTGCGACCTTAGTTGGCTAACGATGGTTTTGGGAAACGCACCCCAGAGTGGCTAGTGGAGGTGTCTGTCTAATCCACCACAGCTGAAATCTACCCGCATTTGGCGAGTTGGAAGGTGTTAATGTCAAGCCCTGTTTGCATATATGGATTTCTTTGGTTGTAGCCTACATCCGGTGAACATTTCAAATCAACAGCGCCTTTATAAATGTTTTCTGAGAAAAATGGTATGAAACCACTAGGTTTAACCACTAAGATTTCAGTAATTCGTCGACAAGACATTAATACATAAAATGATCACTTACATACAGATCAGAAAATATGAGGTTTAATTTGATCATGAAAATCTGTTACATTAACACTGCTGCTGTTTTTTGATATTGTAGTTCCACACACACCAAAATACAACATATCATCTTTGATCTGTGTACTATATCTTAAAGTGCAGTCACATTTACAATAATTTAGGGATTTCTTGTGGGCAAAATGGCAACAATATTGACAATAAACCAGATAAAGCAATGTTTGCTACTGGGGAAATACCATCAGCTTAGCACTAACACACTATAATAACTATTAAACAGTTCCAAGATCAACAATGGGCGAAGAAGGCCCGAAATAGACTTTCATTAATACTGCAGTGACATCTAAGATGGACAGTACAGTTACACTGCCACAGCCGAGTCATTCAGGATGTGCTAATTGAGTCACACACGGAATCAAAGAATGCTATTTGTCTTTTAATGGAGGAGAACTCCCTAGATGTTTAAGAGAGAGCAGGGCTTAACTTAATTTCCGCTTTAAAGGCCGCAGGGCACTAATCAAATGTACATGGACCTCTAATCACTTCAAGGCTATAGGACAAAAGGCTTGACCATCCAGTCATAATGACATCCATGAGGTCAACCAGACAACAGCAACCGAGTACCTTGGGTGAGTTCAAACAAGATAAAGCAAAATAGCATTTTGGCCAAATAATCTTTGAAGCAGAGCGATTGATGAGTAAAAGATGAATGCTTGAATAAATAAAGCAAGAGTCTACAGGCTACTGATGGAGATAAAGAAATTGGAGATTTGGATTGCATGGAAAGGAGGCTTTATGGGAAAGGAAATGATTTAAAGAAAAGGAAAATATAAAGCACCGCAGTGGTGAAATGCTTATTTGCCAGTTGGTGACACTAAAGCTGGGATTTCTCTTCTAAAAGCAGGGCTGTAGACTAAAACAGGTCAATGAAAAACAAACGCATCTGTTGTTTGTGTGTTGATTTATTGCAATGCTCACCGGCCGAATTTGGTGTGGAAGGCGAGTTGGCTTGGCTGCCGTGGGTGGAGACGCTGGTTGCGTTAGCGGCGGTTCTGGCAGCGTACATGTTGGCTTCTTCTTGGAATTTTCCAATATTTTTCTTGTATCTGATCCTTTTGTTTCCAAACCAGTTGGATACCTACAAAAAGGAATTAACAACTGTAAAATCTGACTGTTGATTCAAAAAACACAAACAAAACATGCACTTTATCTAGCGACTATGTAAAACTGCACATTGTTTTGCATGTTGGTAAAATTATGTTCCAAAATATAAATCATAAAGACAGTTGTGACTTTGAGCCACAAAACCTGACATGCTGTAAGTTCATTCAATAATTCATTTTCTTTTCGTCTTAGTCCCTTTATTAATCCGGGGACGCCACAGCGGAATGAACCGCCAACTTATCCAGCACATTTTTTTTTTTTTACGCAGCGGGTACCCTTCCAGCCGCAACCCATCTCTGGGAAACATCCATACACACTTATTCACACTCATACACTACGGACAATTTAGCTCACCCAATTCACATGTACCGCATGTCTTTGGACTCTGGGGGAAACCGGAGCACCCAGAGGAAAGCCACGCAAACGCAGATAGAACATGCAAACTCCACACAGAAACGGCAACTGACCCCAGCGAGGCTCGAACCAGCGACCTTCTTGCTGTGAGGTGACAGCACTACCTACTGCGCCACCGATGCTGTAAGTGTCATATTTTTTATATATATATATTTTTTTATTGAGATTTATACATCAACTGGAATTTGAATACATTTTCGTTCCATTGATGTATACTTTATTAGGATAGGGCAATAGGTTGAGGTTTTTGGAGGGTTAAACAAAATCTAATTACTGAGAAAATCTCCTTTAAAATGATCTGAATGTTTAGAAAAGACTAGAAAACATTGCTTTATATTAGCTAATACCATATTTTTAACATTTTCTAATGAACTTTTTACAATAAAATCAAAACAATCTTATTTATAACAGAATTACACTAGTTTTTGCCTTTATTTGCTTGCTGATGTCTTCTGCATAGTTCTTTATTCATCGAGTGACAGTTATTTACATTTTATATTTTTAAAAAATCTGATTCATTTACAAAATTGAACTGAAACATTTCATTTCAGTTTGTTTTTTTGTAGCTCAGCAATAAAACAAACAAAACAAGTTACGTCAAATTAGACATGACGATCTCTGTGTTAAAGGCGTTCGTCCCAACCCTCTCCATCATACTCACTTCTCCTCTCAGATGGGATGATGGGCCAAATCAAAGGTTACAATGGGCCAGCTTCGGCCCGTGGGCCATACTTTGGGCATCTCTGGTCTAAATAAAGTGCTTAGCAATGCATATAACCAATCAATTCAATTGCCAATAATTAAAGGTGAACTGACAAAACAATCTTTATAGAACGTGACCTTTACTTAACCCTCTATCGCATGGTGTTGCATGATATTAATGTTCATTTCCCTGTAACGGTTTCTTTAAGACCAACGTTCTAATTTTTTTGTTGGACTTAGTTTAGCTAATGATGTGCTTTGGTTAAGTCACATGACATGCAGTGTTTTTCTGTGGTGCAATTTCTGACAGACTGGCGTTTATTGTAGTTGCTGAATGACCTATAACATTTATTTTTTCATCCATTTTCTTCCACTTAAAATCGCTATAGCCTAAATATTCCGTGCTACAGTACATAAGACATTTATTGTTTTGAATCTGTATGTTGACAATGTGAATGCTAAGCAAACAGGATTGTGTTTTTGGTCCAGTTCAAATAAACCAAGATTGTGATTACATGTTTAATTGGTTGTTCTGATTAACCTTTTTAATATTATTGTTGGATGCTTGTCATAGAGATAAGTAGCTGGCACAGGTCTGTGTTTGTGTCAAAATATAAGCATTTATGTGTATGTATCATTTCTAGGCATAGTTCATTCAAAAATGAGCATTTTCCCACCTTTTACTCACACTAATGTTGTTCCAAAAGTGATTTGTTTTTTGGTGAACGCAAAGGATAACATGTTAATGAATGTTGGAAAGCAGTAGCCATTGACATCCAGAAAAGGAAAACACATACTTTGAAAATCAATGGTTAATGTTTTCCAACATTGAGAACGTTTACATGGACATCAGTAATCAAATTATTTGCCTTAATCTGAATAAGAGAATATTATGATCAAGGTGTTTACATGATCCCGTTTTACATCTTATAGCACATACAGGGAGTGCAGAATTATTAGGCAAATTAGTATTTTGACCACATCATCCTCTTTATGCATGTTGTCTTACTCCAAGCTGTATAGGCTCGAAAGCCTACTACCAATTAAGCATGTTAGGTGATGTGCATCTCTGTAATGAGAAGGGGTGTGGTCTAATGACATCAACACCCTATATCAGATGTGCATAATTATTAGGCAACTTCTTTTCCTTTGGCAAAATGGGTCAAAAGAAGGACTTGACAGGCTCCGAAAAGTCAAAAATAGTGAGATATCTTGCAGAGGGATGCAGCACTCTTAAAACTGCCAAGCTTCTGAAGCGTGATCATCGAACAATCAAGCGTTTCATTCAAAATAGTCAACAGGGTCGCAAGTGTGTGGAAAAACCAAACCAAAATCCAAGGCGCAAAATAACTGCCCATGAACTGAGAAAAGTCAAGCATGCAGCTGCCAAGATGCCACTTGCCACCAGTTTTGCCCTATTTCAGAGCTGCAACATCACTGGAGTGCCCAAAAGCACAAGGTGTGCAATACTCAGAGACATGGCCAAGGTAAGAAAGGCTGAAAAAAGACCACCACTGAACAAGACACACAAGCTGAAACGTCAGGACTGGGCCAAGAAATATCTCAAGACTGATTTTTCTAAGGTTTTATTGACTGATGAAATGAGAGTGAGTCTTGATGGGCCCGTGGCTGGATCGGTAAAGGGCAGAGAGCTCCAGTCCGACTCAGACGCCAGCAAGGTGGAGGTGGAGTACTGGTTGGGGCGGGTGGTTGCTGCTGCACGCAATGTTGATGGTGAACAGATCAAACACTGACAGAATCCATGGATGGCAGGCTTTTGAGTGTCCTTGCAAAGAAAGGTGGCTATATTGGTCACTGATTTGTTTTTGTTTCGTTTTTGAATGTCAGAAATGTATATTTGTAAATGTTGAGATGTTATATTGGTTTCACTGGTAAAAATAAATAATTGAAATGGGTATATATTTGTTTTTTGTTAAGTTGCCTAATAATTCTGCACAGCAATAGTCACCTGCACACACATATATCCTCCTAAAATAGCTAAACTAAAAACAAACTAAAAACTACTTCCAAAAATATTCAGATTTGACATTAATGAGTTTTTTGGGTTCATTGAGAACATGGTCGTTGTTCAATATTAAAATCAATCCTCAAAAATAAACTTGCCTAATAATTCTGCACTCCCTGTTGTTCGATTAACGTCATTGTGTCATCACGCTATCCACATTTCCTCTGGACTTTCATTTTTAATTTGTTGACTTTAACTGCAGTTTGGCACTTTCACTTTCATTCAGGAACGTTTCATGCATGCCCCCATGACAAACGAGATATTGGATGTGAGTATGAACTGCTGAAAGAGTGTTGTTTTAATGGAATTTGATAATGGAAGTTGTATGGGGGGGAAAAAACTCTGCATTTCACAATGCAGGTGTCTGTGGTCCTTCACTGACTTACTAGGTGCAGAGAATAATGTTAAACAGCTGTGTGTTTACCTACTATCCTGTTGCGAAAATCCTACATGACGGTAATAGTTTGATTAAGGTGTTTACATGTCTGTACTGCACTTCAATAATGCGACTACAATCGTTATACTACACATGTCTTAATCTGATTTCTGTTTAGTTCGATTATGACCTTAATCAGATTAAATTAATCAAAAATCGCTGTTTACATGGTAGACTCTTAATCACAGTATTGTCTTAATCGTATTAAAATCAAATGATCTGTGTCCATGTTAACGTACTCATTGTTAAAAATATTTTATTTGTGTTCAACAGAAGACAGAAACTAAGGCAAGTTTGGAACAACTGCAGGGTGAGTAAATGATGACAGAACATTCTTGTTAGGGTGAACTATCTCTTTAAGAACACATGTATGTCATCAGTACAACAAATGTCTTAGCCTTCACATGTATTGTGTGTGTTTGTGTGTGTGTGTGTGGGAGGTGATGATGGCTGTTGTGTTTTCACCTGTGAGACTGTAATGGAGCATTTCTTTGCTAGCTCCTCCTTGGCCTCCTCACTAGGGTACGGGTTGCTGAGATGGGAGTAAAAGTATTCATTCAGGATCTCTGTGGCCTGCTTGTTGAAGTTTCTCCTTTTTCGTCTAATGGAAAATGACAGAAGAGAGAGATAGACAGAGAGAAAGCCAGACGCCAGAGAGAGCGAGAAAGGGAAAGAGCAGAGCCAGAATGATTCAGAAGCTAGTGTCAGGAAAGTTCTTCACATTTGAACCTGCTGTTTACACTTGTGAATGTACTGTATGAACTTGAATTATGTACAAAAATATCAATCACATAAAAATATAACACACACATACTTGTATATATGGTTTATGAGGACGTTCCTTAGGCATAATGTATTTTATACTGTAAAAAAGCACTTATTATGTGGCCTTACCCTACCCTTAAACCCAACCTTTACAGGAAATGCTGAATGTCAAAAGACCCTGTAAAGTACGCTTGCTTTTTAACTGTTTTGAATTAAAAAGACACAACACATGTCCTCGTGAACCACTTAATAAAGTACAACTAGGTCATTACCATGTCATTATACAATTTTGTATCCATTGTTTGTTTATTTATTTCATGTAGGGCTGGACGATATTGCAAAAAAAAAATACACAACATCACATTTCATGTCATTCAATATCGATAATTATTGAAGATTTTTTTAACAATACATTTAGGAATATTAGGATTTTTTTTATTTAACCACTTTATTTTAATTTAACAACATTACTAAGGCAAATAGTAAATATATTAATAGTAAAAAAAAAACTATTTAAACAAAATATCTGTGTTAAAGAGACTGTTAACTTGATAAATAAACAACATCTGTAAGGTGTGAATAACAATGATGCAGTAAACCACAAACTCTGTAAACAAAACAAATGATTATAATCAAATCTGAGCTTTCAAGTAAAGGAACCAACCATCACTATTCAAATACACATTGCAACATTACAAATTGTCAAGTTAAATGGCCATATTACCCCTATGCTAAAAACTCTTTCAGATGGGCTTCAAACTAGATGAGCTAGTGGCTGGGACGCACAAGAAAAGAAACCAAAAAGCCACTCTGGGGACATCCTTACATCCTGTTTTATTTACAATCTCCTCACTGCTGCTATATGACACTCATTTTCGCATGTGTTTTTATTCTGACCTGAAGTGGCAAGCGCAAGCTTTCCTTCTACATTTTATATGGCGTCTCTCATAACTAGCTGACCATCAACCGTTTTCTCAAAGGATGACAAATGGACAAACCATTGCTGCAGCTCTGATGCAAGCTTTTGGAGAAACGTAAAAAGCACTGCAGTATTTGGGTGCGCTGTGTTTGTCTGAGGTAATAAGTCTGCCGTTATTACTGAAATGTGTATATTCCATACAAAATGTGAAGCAGATTGGTTAGTTCTACTTAGTTCGACATAAATTGTGGTGTGCTTGCGACATTCGGAAAGGTTCAGATGGTTTTTAACTAGGTGTACTTGGCAAATGCGTGTGTGTTACATGCGCACTGCTTGCACACCATGTGCACGTCGTTCCCTATTTGTCGTACAAACTCACACCCTAAGCTTATTGGCGTTCTTTCCAAGGCACGCACTCAGCAGCCACGTTTTAATAAAACTATAGCCTTCATTTATAAACTTCATACCAAACTTGTTTTTATCATTATTGACAATGGTGTTCAGTCAATAAATATTGATACCGATTTTATCGCCTTTATAATTCGATGAGCAATAATATAAAAAAAAAATAATTTAATTAATTAATTTACATTACAAACATTAAATGATGATTTGTCAGTTCAGTATATGATACCAGTGATACATTTCTAAAAACATCCAAGTGCTCTCAGTTTAAAAATCTTTTCTAGTAGTCTTTAAAATTTCACATTCAAATAAAATACTGTATGTTTTATGGTGAGAGAGGCTTGACAGTGTTCACACGTTGGTGGTACATCATTCTTCAAGTAATACAAACGAGTCAACCTAGAGCAGGGGTGTCCAAACTTTTTGGGCCGCGGGCCAGATACAAAAAAAAACGTTGTCCAGGGCCAAATTTTACATACATCACACAGACACACATATATATTTATACACACACACAAACACACACACACACATTATATATATATATATATATATATATATATATATATATATATATATTCCCGTGCTGTGCGATTAGCTGAGCTACCTCATAACTAGCCAGCGCAGAATTTTCTTGCACTTTATTAGCACGTCAACAGTGTAAGAGCTAAAGGCCTGATGTTTTGTTTCATTTTGTCTTTTAATATTATATTCCTTCATTACTGCAACTGATTCCTGGCAAATTAAACAGACACATTTCCCGCTGACCTGTGAAGAAACATTCTTTGCCCCAACGTGACTGAAATTTCCTGCACTCACTGTGGATTTTCCTTTTTCTTGGTTGCACCATGGCTCGCCAAAACGTGGTTATCAATAATGTTTCCTTCAGTTTTGGTCGGTTGGTTTTATGTCATGACAGGAAAGGCTGTCTAATTGAAGGCATGTGATAGCGACACCCGGTGGTTATTTATTGAATTACGTTCATTTTTGTATAGCGGGCCAGATTCTATTGTTGTTTATAAAAAGCCTCGCGGGCCGCCACAAAACTGACTGCGGGCCGCAGATGGCCCGCGGGCCGTAGTTTGGACACCCCTGACCTAGAGTGACCAACTCGACATCGAGTAAAAGCAGTTTAGTCATACCTGGTCTCAAAGATAAAATTGGAAAAGTGTCTTTCACATATGCTTCGGTTGATCTCTTGTAATTTAGCATTTGTATAATTGTCAATTTTGTGTCCTTGCAAACCACATAAACAAGTACAAACACACACACACACACACACATATACAGACCTGGCGTCGAGGAAGCGGGAGCGCAGGATCATGACCGCCTCGCAGGTGCTCTGTTTAAGCTGCATCTGGATAGAGCTGAACTTGCGGTGGATGATGCTCACCATGCGCTCGATCTCTTTGGGGGAGATGGGCCGGGTGCGAGACTGCTCCCTCAGCAGGTTCATCACATGGGTGGTGAACTCATTACACGCCTGAACATCCACAGAGGGGAGGCACACACTTTAGTCTCTGTGCATGTAAACAACACTGCAGGAGCTGCTCTCCTGGACAAACACTCTATCCTGAGGAAAGCATAGTTGTTGTTTTTTGGTGCAACATTAGGACTTTTCACTCTTGAAATTGTTAACCCTGGGTCATCCAAATCCCTGATTAAAAGTAATACTGGGTTATCTGTATTCATGTTTCAAACTGCTCATGATATACCTGGGGATAACAATAAATAAATTACTACAGACTTTTCACTTCGTATATTCCTCCTTAATCTCGGGTTAACATTGTTATTCGTAAGGATATTCCGATACCGATACCTGAGCTCAGGGTATTGGGTGTTACCGAGTATTGAACCGATGAACCGAAGTGTTTATCTGTAGAAACACTTGTGTACACTACTAGCCCTGTAGAAATTGTCAGAATTAATATGCGGTGCTTGAGACTTATCCATTAATAAAACATTAACAAATACATACAATGAACTAGAGTATTTTTATTATTCACTGTACTTTACTTAAACAAGTTCAACCACAAATCAAAAACTGTAAACTGAAAAAAAAATGGTCACACTTTATTTTGATGGTCCGTTAGTTGAATTTAAGATACATTGCAACTAATTCTCAGTAGATTATAAGTAGGTTGTAAGGTTGGGGTTAGGGTTGGTGTTAGGGTTAGTGTAAGTTGACGTGTACGTGCAAAGTTTCTTATAGTCAGTTAAATGTCTGTTGAAGGATTGTTAAATGTCAGTATCAACAGATATTAAGCTGAGAGTCTACTAATACTCAAATGGACCATCAAAATAAAGTGTTACCAAAAAAATCTCTCTCATAATCAAGTTTTACAGTATAACTATAAAAATCAGTGGAAAAAATAACTAAATGTAAAAAGCGAATATGAATAGTATAGAAAAAACTTCTTTAAAACTTAAAATAGTATTTCTTTAAAACTTAAAATATATATAACCTCATTTGTTGATTGGTAATATGCATTGCTAAAAACCTAATTAGGCTATATTTAGATTATTTTGAGCCCTCAGATTACAGATTTTCAAATAGTTTGTAGTGTATCGACCAAATGTTATGCTATAGAAAGCTTATTCATTACATAATAATTTAAATTATATTAAATAACATTTTAAAAAGACATTATGATTGGTTTTGTGGTCCAGGGTCATCTATTACATATTAAAGGAATAATGTAATATAATGCATTTCCTTGAATAAGACATATTATTTCTGGATTTTTAATTGTACTAAATATCTTTTTCATCACAAATGTCATTTAAAAAAGTTACATTTTACATTATATGGTAGTAAGGTTGTATTGCTGTTATTGTGATCTACAAATACTGTATGTAAGATGAGGCTGCTACAGTTTTACTAGTATTGTCTTCCTTAAATTAAATAACTTAATCTGAATTCCAATTTAACAACTCAAGCTACTGTCAAATGAGCATTTCTACAAGACAAGCTTGTAATATTATGACTTTTTTTATGTGTAGGCTACAAAATCAAATGTTGAAGCTACAACATATGTAGGCTACTTCTCTCAGATGCTAGTCTGGAGACCCAAACTCTTAAGAGAACTTTATCTGTTTTATATATATATATATATATATATATATATATATATATATATATATATATATATATATATATATATATATATATATATATATATATATATATATATATATATTTTTTTTTTTTTGTCTTCAAACCAGCCTTACAATTTCAAACAATAAAGTTTCATTCCCATCTGGCTAGTACGCTTCAACAGTATGATAAGAATCAGGTCAGTAGGCGGAGAGCAGGTGATCATTTGTGGCTGTCTGAATCTGAAGCGTTCAACCTCATAAGTGTCTACACTACGAAAACAATCCAGACAAAAGCATTTTACTATGTCTGAAATTTGTTATGCTAGCAGTCTAATGTAACACTATAAAGACTTTATTTCTTCCATGTGTGGTTTGTGTGTTAAGGCTTAATGCTAACATTCCAATAGTGTAATGTTATAAAAAATTTATTTCTTGCACGTGTGGGTTGCGTGTTAAGACTAAATGCTAACATTACAGTCTAATATAACGTTATAAAGTCTTTATTTCTTCCATGTGTGTGTTGCGTGCTAAGGCTAAATGCTAACATTACAGTCTAATGTAACGTTATAAAGACTTTATTACTTGCACGTGTGTGTTGTGTTTTAAGGCTAAATGCTAACATTACAGTCTAATGTGACGTTATAATGTCTTTATTTCTTCCATGTGTGTGTTGTGTGTTAAGGATAAATGCTAACATTACAGTCTAATGTAATGTTATAAAGACTTTTTTTTTTCCTTCCACGTGTGTGTTACGTGTTAAGGCTTAATGCTAACATGACAGTCTAATATAGCTTAACCTTAGGCTATAAAGACTATTTCTTCCACGTGTGTGTTGTGTGTTAAGGCTAAATGCTAACATTACAGTCTAATGTAACGTTATAAAGACTTTTTTTTTTCTTCCACGTGTGTGTTACGTGTTAAGGCTTAATGCTAACATGACAGTCTAATATAGCTTAACCTTAGGCTATAAAGACTATTTCTTCCACGTGTGTGTTGTGTGTTAAGGCTAAATGCTAGCATTACAGTTTAATGTAACATTATAAAGTCTTTATTTCTTCCACAGGTGTGTTGCGTGTTAAGGCTAAATGCTAACATTACAGTCTAATGTAACGTTATAAAGTCTTTATTTCTTGCACGTGTGTGTTGTGTGTTAAGGCTAAATGCTAACATTACAGTCTAATGTAACGTTATAATGTCTTTATTTCTTCCATGTGTGTGTTGTGTGTTAAGGCTAAATGTTAACTTTACAGTCTAATGTAATGTTATAAAGACTTTTTTTTTTCTTCCACGTGTGTGTTACTTGTTAAGGCTTAATGCTAACATGACAGTCTAATATAGCTTAACCTTAGGCTATAAAGACTATTTCTTCCACGTGTGTGTTGTGTGTTAAGGCTAAATGCTAGCATTACAGTTTAATGTAACATTATAAAGTCTTTATTTCTTCCACAGGTGTGTTGCGTGTTAAGGCTAAATGCTAACATTATAGTCTAACGTAACAATACAAAGACTTTTTCATTTTACATGTGTAAAACAGACTTTTAAGTGCAGTTTTTTTTTATAACAGGTAACACATAGATAAATTGTTTATTATCCTGAAAGTTCCAGTCAAAAACAGAATTCAGATTTTTTTTTTAACATGGCTATTTTAAGTTAAATATGGGAGGTGGAAACTCCCTTTAAAGATAATTAAAATATCTATAAATATATCGGGTACAGTTTACATGAAACGAAAATAATCTTCTCTAGTCCACTTATTCAAATACCACACAATGCTTTACTTTTTCTATTTTATTTATTTTCTACAAATTGCAGTTTTATCTATTAAAACAATTCTTAATCTAAATCTCACTTGATAGTACGATACATTTTTCAAAATTGCTAAAAATGCCATAAAACTTTACAAAAATTTACTAATTTATTGTATGCATTTATTTGATTAGCTCATTATATTTATTGCAATTAGGCAATATGCAGCTTGTTTTATTTTATCCTGCAGTTATATTATTAGTTAATGTAATTTATGGTGGAATAAAAAATGTTGCCATCGTTTAAAGTCAAAATATAGTGCAGTAGCTGCAAATTGCAACCCAGGCTCATTCTGAAAATTCTGGAGGCAGCGAAATACATCTCAGGAGGTACATATTTTTGCAGTTTTTGTTTTCGCGAATCCACGAGAGGCCGCTGTGTACGCTTTTTCATATCTCAAATTTCTCTCGTGAGTGCCATTCGCGCCTGCTGTTCTCGCGTAAACCCACCAGAGGCCGCTGTTGACTGACTGTTTGACTGACTGTCTGAATGTCTGACTGACCGACCGACCAATCGACTGACCCACCCTTCTCCTTTCCTAAACCCAACCAATTTTATCGATTGACCCGCACTCCCACTTCCCTAAACCCAACCAACAATTTTCAAAAGCAATCCAGAAAAAAAGAAAAGCCCTCGTCTGATTTTTACCACGTTTTTAGATTTGACCACATTCTCATCTTGTCATTTACTTGTTTATTTTATTTTTTGGATTCTGTTTTTGTTTTACCTGCTTTCTGGAACCGTTCTTTAACAGACTCGAACCCCGTTGTCGTGGTCAACTCCACTCTGCATCTCAAGTCCGCTGTTGTACATGACGAGCTAACTGGAAAAACTGGTTGCAGCGGGAAAGTTGTCCACACGGAGGTAAGCGGTAAGCTGGTAAGCGCGAAAAGAAACGGCATCATACCGCCCCGAATCAATCATTTAAAAAATGAAATGCAGCCATACGTACCTCTGACTACATAATTTGCGGTCTCCAGAAACCTATATAGGACTACGTTTTCAGAATGAGCCTGTGTTGGCAAATTGATTCATTTTAGTGTATTGCTATATATGCTATGTGGTTGACTTTTATACACTTTACTGCTCTTATCTGATTAATCGATTACTTGATCGATTACAGTGGTAGATTAGTCAATTATTAAAATAATCGATAGCTCTAGTCCAGTGGCAGGGAACCTATGGCTCGCGAGTCACATGTGACCAAAAAATATGTGGCTCTCCAGCTGTCTCCCTTCAATACTATTTTGCGGTTTAAAAATGTATAACAATCACTAGAAATTCAAATGTTTCTATTGAAAATACAATTGCAATTCCTTTTTAGTTAAATTTTTTTTTACAGCAAAATGAATGAGAACTCAGTTAACAATGAAAGAATGCTTCGATCAATGTGTGTATGCGGCGCTGTGGATAAACTTCAATCACGACATCAATAAAAGGTAAACAACTTATGTTTTTATGGTAACCTCGTGCACATAAATTCAAACAACATTCATGTTTGAATGATGAAAAGAAAACATTCTATAAATTGTCCTTTTTCATTCATGTACTCATTTGTTTATTTTCGAGTTGTGCACGGACATAAATATAGGTTTTGTTGAAAAACCTGTGTTATTAATAGTAGTAATTTGGCAAAAAAAATTTGAAATGGCTCTTTACTGGGTTCCCAACCCCTGCCCTAGTTTATTTACACCAGTATTTAGCATCGTCCACTTACAGTATGATAAAAACACATCTTACAACCAAGGCCTATAGTGACTCTTCTGAAGTCCAGGTTCAGTATGTGTTCTCTCACCTGCTCATACTTCTCCAGTTCTGTGTGGTAGATCTGACGGATCTGGGACAGCTTGGCCCTGTAGTCTGAGTGTTCGGCGGAGTTATCGGAGCCTGCACCGCCTGCCGCAGCAGCAGCGGCCGCAGCAGCAGCAGACCCGCCCCCTTTCTCAGGCCCGGACACGCCCTCAGCCAGCAGCATGTTATCCAATCGCATAAGCTGTGCATCTGGTGGCTCCTCCTCCTGAGCTCCACGGATACTGAGTACTGTTAAGAAAGAAAAGAAAAAGAGAGTGAGAAAAAAAACCTTGAGTCATTTTTGTAGAGTTCCTAATATAGATTTGTCATAAAGAAAATCATTTTGAAATAATAAACAAAAGTGACAGTGGTGAGAAAGCGGCAGTTAAGAAAGCATCTGATCATCAAGACATGAATGTATTTGTACTAGCTTGGTGCTTAGTCTCTCCAAACCATGTTTATTTATAGAGCACTTTACACAGTAGACTGCTTTAAAGTAACTTGCCTTCATTTGTTCACACTTTTTTAAACAGTTTATGTACTGTGCCAATTGTCACTTTTAACTGGTGACATATTGGGAATCTGAGCGAACAGAGATCTGCAGGTATTAAGCCATAGAGTATTTCATTTATTTACTTATGTAAATGTGTGCAGATATATGTTTATTCATTCATTTCAGTAATATGATTGAATAATATGCCAATGTTTCTTCTGATTTATGTACAATGCGGTTTCTAAAGTAATATTGTCTGTCTTTTAGTAGATATATATTATATTTTACTTTTACTTTGTTTACCAAGCAAGTACTTCTAATTGGATTTTTTTATTATTATTCATTCATTCATTCATTCATTCATTCATTCATTCATTCATTCATTCATTTTCTTTTCGGCTTAGTCCCTTTAATAATCAGGGGTCGCCACAACTGAATGAACAGCCAACTTATCCAGCATATGTTTTACGCAGCGGATGCCCTTCCACCTGCAACCCATCACTGGAAAACACATTATCATTATTTATTGTGTTATTGTTTTAGCTACTAAACTCTCAAAATCATTCTGCATAAATCCACTGATTATTTTTTTTTTAATTCTGCATAGAAATAGCAAAAAAATGCTAATTACCTGTTTATTATCAGGATATCAATGTTTAATTTGTACTTATAATGTAATCTTATTCTACATCCCTAACCCAATACCTTAACCCTAATACTCAATACATAAACCCAACTACTGTACTACCTTCCTAAATAATAATAAGCAACAAATTATGTGTTATTTTTATTAATTTATTTATGTTTTGCTAAAAGTCATAGTTATTGGTTTGTTAATAGCGATAATTGTACCTTAAATAAAAGTGTGACCACTGCCTTATATAATTGAACCTAGAAAACAGCATTAAAGTTCATGATATTACTCCTATCTGACCTCGATGGACTGAACAGCAGATACACAGAAGAAGACTGATGACTTAGGACCAATTGGACCAATGGCAGTATGAAGGTGTTTTGCAGCCAGAAACATTTCTGGAAAGCTTGCATTGGCAAGGTGTCTCAAACTGCAATCAAACATTGTTTTGGCCTGACTTTCTTCGAAACTGCGTCAGAGCAGTTTGTTTTATTTCACCTACAATTTAGAGGATCCTTTAGTCATCAGTGCCACAGAAAATCCACAAAGTATCTAACTGGAAAACCTTCAGACAAATTATACTGATATATTACATAATAATTAGAGATTTAAGGGTCATCTTATATAACTTAAACTAAAGAATAGCAATTTCTGAATATAAAACTTAACAAATAAGAAACACATATATCATTTATAATCTAAGTGACCTATGTGACAATAAAGTTCAAGTAAATGTCTCAAGTAAATAAAAACAACATAATAACATCTCATTGTCTCCTTGTGAGCTTTCATGGAGCGTGAGGAATGATGTATGGCCTCCATTTTAATTGCTCTCTTCTTTGTGATATAAATTTGAAACTATATACTAACCTTGGCAGTGCATGAGATCATAAAACCATCATTTCATTGATTTGCACATCATTTAGAACAGTGTTTCTCAACTGGTGGGTCGCGACCCACATTTTCAGTAGGTCGCGGAGTGTGTGGTCAAAAAAACAACTAAAGTTTCATTTTTTAACTTATTTTGCTTATACCGGACTTTTATTTTGAAATGCGCGCGCGACAACCGTACCGACTACTTCCCGATAAACATTATGATGATCCGTGGATGAGCAATCCCTTTGGAATCGACGTGGAAAGCGTCACGTTGCCGAGCAACAAAGAGAATCAGCTTGTGGAGCCGTTTTGGTGCCGCAAAGTGCTTTCTGAGTATTCGTCCCTTGCCATTCGTGCGATCAAATCCATCCTACCATTCAGCACTACGTATTTGTGTGAAAGTGGCTTCTCTTCCTTGGTGCAGCTTAAGTCAAAGCAAAGGAACAGGTTGGACATAGAGCACGATCTTCGGGTCTACCATCACCCCAGACTTTGAAACTCTTATCATAAGTAAAGCACATACTCAGTTATCTCATTAGCTTCCCAAATTACTGTTAAGTGAAACAGATGTTTATAATTGCTGTCATATTAGATGTAAAATGGTTATGATTGTTTTAATAATTTTACTGTAATTTGCTGATTTGTTCTGTTCAACAGGATCAGTGTTAATGTTTTATTAACAGTTCAGTTTAGTTCATGGTAACTGAACCTTTTCTTACCCTTACTTTGTAATATTTCTATAATTTGATACATTTTGTTAAATGACAGCAATAAAATATTGTTTATTTGTAAATATTGGTGACTTGTGATTTATCTGTCACTATTTGTGTATGTTAACAAATAAATACAAATTAATTATAATTCCTAAAATTATATTATAGTTCCTAAAAGTTTGGGTCGCGGCTTGATGACCATGTAAAAATGTGGGTCCCATGGCCAAACCAGTTGAGAACCACTGATTTAGAATAAATGACTTGATGACCACAGATCTAATTTTTAAATCCTTGATCTTCTGATATTTACCCACTGTCAGGATTTATGTGAATCTTTCCTGTTTCCATCACAAGTTAGTTTGAATTTAGGACCGCACATGTATATATTGACGAAACATCTACTGTGCATGAATATCTATATTACTGTGAACATAAGCTACTGTACAGTGCTGCTTTAAAAAACACACATTGTACAGTTGAAATGATCAAACTTCTGATTTAATTGTAAAATACGGTCCAATTATGAGGTGAACTGTGTTAAACGGAGCAGCAGCAAAAAGCATGATCAAATTAGCAAGGAACAAACATGCAAAGTATATGGAGGTGGTTCAAGATTTTGTTATTACTACACTATGAAGGAAAAGAAGATTATATAAGGACTCTCAGAGGAGTTTGGGCTGTGCTATTGGAGCATTGTAACCTGTTTTATCTATGTGTGCCACTAGATGTCTCTCCTTCTGTTCTGTTGTGTTTAGAGAAGGCAGAGCGACAGCAGAAAGCACCTGCACCAGCTAGTAACAAAGACAGCACACAAATCCTCATTTACAAATCATTCCATTAACAAACGTATATCTATATACTGTATATTTATACAGAAGACACCACAATGACAATAAAGAACCACTGTAATAATGCAAATAAAAAGGCTGAGGTTAAAAACTCAACATTTACATTTATGAATTTGACAGGTGCTTTTACTCAAAGCATTACATTTGCCTCATAGTTGTATTTATTTTTTGTTTTATTCTTGCTTTCCCTTTGAATTGAACGCCTTGATCTACTTTTTGAGCTACACGAAGGCAAGCGGTAATTACAAAATAAAAATGAATAGGAAAAACAAAAGTGCAACCTACTACTGTATGTGAAAGTGGCTGAGATAACGTAACACATATGTCTTATTACATATGTAAACCCACGAAAACAACCAATGTCTGTTGGCACTGCCGCAGTAGAGGCAATGCAAACGTTCCCGTGGCATCATTCTGAAGATGACAGGAGAAGGTGAGGCAACCAGTGCGTTGCAATCTGTTTCCAGAAGCTCAAACCCAATCAGCCCACTCCCACTGCAAATGTCAAGGGCCGTCAGGGGCCATCAGGAGCCTGCAGAGGTCAAGAGTTCAGGCCATGGGTTGAGGTCAGATTTCTCTAGAGACTGCAGGCAGGATAGCAAACGTTGTGCTTCATGTGTGTAGACTTGTATAGAGTGTGTGTTTCGAGATTATTTTAACCCTTTCACATGTAAATTTTAAACACTGCTGTGGGAGTTTTTTAATGTGAGCATTATTTATATTGTATTGTTTTATAGTTTCCATAACTACACGTCATGTTTATCGTGTGATACTGCAGCCCGACAATATGCCTGTATCATTTTTTTTTCCATTTTCTGCAACTACTGACAAATCTAATAATATAGTAAACTATCTGATATTTTGATTCGCAAATATGAGTAAGAACATGTATTGTTTTGTTTAAAGAGCTTAATAGTGATCATATTATTTTATCTATGACTTCAGAGATTAAAGCTGCTGGATTTACAACATGTTAATTCAATAACGTCCTCCAAAATATATGAAAGTAAGTGTATGTTTAACTGGTATAAGTAAAGAATAAATGTTCTAGTAATCTAAACTGT
>LR812520.1:15529039-15604039 GCA_903798195.1 Danio kyathit
CATTTTTTTTCAAATGTATGCTCGATCACAAGGTTGCAGAGTCGTGTAATCCTCCTTTCGGAGCTGTGAAGAAGTGTTTGGTTTGGGCTTGGAGCGAGGTTTAGTCAGGGGGGTTTATCTTTTCAATGTCTAAACCGAGGCTGGTATGAACTTCGGGGAATTAAGTTGGGAGTCAAAGAGTGGAATGGATTACTGTTGAGACAGGAGGATTTGGCCTGATTTTGTACCAGAAAGACAGACATATGGCACACAGCAGACTCGTGCCTCTTTAGTTCTCAGCAACAACAAAAAAAAATCTCCTTGGAGAAACACGTCTGAATATTTATTTATTTTTTGCTGTGATGTTCATGCTGTTAAAAATAGGGCTGCACGATATAGCGAAACCTTATCATTGTCACGATAATAGTATATCTATATTGCAGAGAAGTGCAATAAGTTAAAGTAATTTTATGTGTCAAGCATTTGTGTGTTAGATGCATACATGTTGTTTATCCAAATCTGATCAATCAGATGGGTCATTTACTATCTACTTACTACTTTAGAGCTGAACAGAAATGGTAATGCTGGGAGACAAGAAAGGGAAATGGAAACAGCCAATAAGAATCTGAATTTCCGCAGAGGTTTTTATTTTATTTATTTTTCAGAGGTTTTTTATTATTTAATTAGCTCAGAAATATATCTATCACCTGTTTAAATTAGTATGATCATTAAATACATTTTTTTTTATTGTTGATAAAATAGATTTTTTAAAAGTTAGTTATATTGTAAGAAATATCGTTATCACAACACTCAACAACAATATCGGATATTTCCCCAGTATCGTGCAGTCCTAGTTAAAAGCATTTTTATATTGCAACTTTTTTAACATAATGACCAATTATCAAACCTTTGCAAATTTTTAAATATTCTTTCAACACCAAAAAATACCAATGTGTAATTACACTGTTTATAAAATCATTGCATACAGCTTTTAACTTAATTTGTGTTTTTATTTTCGTGTCACTAAACAGATGGCAAACAAACGCAATGTATATATAAATTATGGATGTAACAATTTGTACCCACAATATGATACATTCAGCATTCAGAATATGTGTGCTACCCAAATAATAAGTCTTTGAGAACGGGTTTCTCAAGCCAGGTGACGCATTAGACCAGGGGCTCATCTCCTGTTTCCAAATTGCATCACAAACTGCTTGAGAAACTGTTCTACTATGATAATTGGTGAGGAAAATAAATGATGTTCAATAAGATGTACTTGTGTTTACTAACTGTTTATTCAGTTAAACATGAATGTTGTACTGTAGGCCTACATAAGCTCCAAACAGCGATTTCATACTTGCTTTTAATGTACAGACATACAGAAAATGCTGCTTCGCAAAGGCAAGTTCACAGAGCCCTGACGGTGTCAAACATTGAGTATGTTTACATGGGCAACAATACTTTAATACGATTTTAATATGATTAAAACAATACTCTGATTAGGAGTCTACCATGTAAACAGCGATTTTTGATTACTTAATGCGACTAAAGTCATAACTAAACTAAACAGAAATGGAATTAAGACGTGGAGCATGCAGATATTAGTGGCATTACTGACAAACTGTTCCCGTCATGTTCAACTGCAGTTAGAGTCAGGCATCCTGTTGATTTGATTCAGAAGGGCACTTCTCTCCCAGACGGCTCACCGGTCAGGTATACATCCGCGCTAAACTATCAAGGTGAAAGTCATCATAGCTTGCGTAGAAAAGACCCAGCTCTCACCCAACTTTGAGAATAGATTAACGGCGATATTTTTTTTATCACGCGATAAGAGTCTCACGTTAACGCAGCACGCTAATGCCGAAAACGGCCCACCACTATATATATATATGTTGTCATATATATGTTGTCTAATAACAAAACTAAACTGAATATTTTAAATGTAGTAACTTGCTGTTTAAATGTTTAGTAACTTGCTGTTTAACCACATCTGGGGATCTTTTTCCTATAAATAAACTAATTCATATGAAAAACTATGACTAACACTATCATTGTGTATTGTGCACCAAGTACCTAGGTCTCTATGTCACATGTGTGTCAGTTTGTAATCATATTGTAATACAAATCTGCTTTGGGTAAATCAGGTAAAAAAATAGCAAAATAAATCTAGTACAACATTCTTAAGTAAAACAAAAATAAAATAACAAGGTAAAACTCAAGAAACAATTCTACTTTTACATATCTTGGTTAAGCACACTACACTATTTATAAAGTCATTGCATACAGCTTTTAACTTAATTTGTGTTTTTATTTTATGTCACTGAACAGATGGCAAACAAATGCAATGTATATATAAATTAGGGATGTAACAATATGCACAACCCCCATTTTGATATGATTCACGATTCGAGATCAATTAGAAAAATGTCCTTTTATTATTTATAATATGCTGCATATTTTTTGGGAAAAACAGAAGTATATTTTGTCAAATAACAAAACTAAACTGAAAATTTTAAATTCATATATATTCACACACACTTTAACTAAGGGATAAAGTACATCCAGGCGGTTGTAATCACAGTATAAATCTTATTGGCTTTGCGTTGGACTGTTGTATGAGACTGAAAAATTAAACACAAACGTTGTTCAGAGCCATAATTGTTTACTAATCCTTTATATAAATGCGAACAGCTAACAGAAACAATAAACAGCTGAATTGAGCATACACTAACCTATGTATTATTCAGTCAAAACAAGGCACAAAAAGTGGTGTGACTGACAAGCATATGGATATACAAGTATATGGGTGTAAACATATTCACTGGTGGTCAAGATGATCCCAAGTACCCAGATGACCATGTGTTATTAGTTGTGGTGTTGTTATCTAGGAATAATATACCTTGGAATGTTGTGACTGACCAATTAGAAACAAGTTTTCCTGATAGCAGTGTAATAAATTGTATTAAGTCGATCACATAAACAATGAACATGATGCCAAACATCATGCTGCCTGTGTGATTGTCTTCAATATCAGCATCCACACTCATCATTTGTTTAACATTAAAACAGATTTAAATCAGGACATATTTTAATCAATTTTCAACTGGCTTACCATGAATCGATATATCCCAAATATATCTGTATAAATTGATATATACAATTGTACCAGGATAAATGTCTTTATTGTCACTTGTATTTTATGTTTATATATTTTTGTGTATTATTTTTCTTTGCAAAGTATTACAGTATTCTACCAAACAAACTAAATAATAAAGGAAAATGAAATAAAATAAAATAAAAGCCCTTTCTGACTCCAAACTTCTGAAAAGCAGAGTATTCATTACTTTGCTATGCAGATCTACGGTGGCTACACACAATGAAACTCGGAGAGGCACAGTTTATTTGTTTCAGAGACAGAATTACAACGAATTACAACTGTGTGTCTTGTGTGAGCACATACTGTAAAGGCAGAGATGAAGTAATCATCCCTCTCTGACATGTTTTAATTGAATGGTGACAGGAGACAAATCCCACCTCTCTCCGTCCTCATCTATAATTAATCTGTGGATGGAGGAGGCCCTATCAGTGACATTACACTGTGTTAATAGCACATCGCAACCAATACACACACACACACACACGCACGCACGCACGCGCACACACACACACACACACACACACACACACACACACACACACACAATAACACATTGATGTCAGGCGTTTACATGCAATGTTTTTAATTTTTTTTTTTTTTTTATCTGGTTAATATCTGTTCTGGATATGAATTCCAATTATATTGGAGTAATTTTAATACTTCCAAGTAGGGCTGCACGATATTGGAAAAATCTGACAATGCAATATTTTGTTTTGCTGTGATATATATATAGTGCGATATTAATATAATTTCATCAGATGATTTAAATATCTTTATTTGGGTTGATTTCATTAATTTAGATCAACTGGGATGATCAAGTACTTTTCTAGGCATTTCATATGCATAACATATGATAAATTAGAAGCACACATACAGTTGAAGTCAGAATTATTAAACCCCCTGAATTATTAGCCTCCCTTGTTTATTTTTTCCCCCAATTTAAAGTTAGAGATTTTTCAACACATTTCTAAACATAATAGTTTTTAATAACTCATTTCTAATAACTGATTTATTTTATCTTTGCCATGATGACAGTAAATCATATTTTACTAGATATTTTTCAAGACACTTCTATACAGCTTAAAGTGACATGTAAAGGTTTAACTAGGTTAATTAAGTTAACTAGGCAGGTTAGGGTAATTTGGCAAGTTATTGTATAATGATGGTTTGTTCTGTAGACTATCGAAAAAAAAAGATAGCTTAAAGTGGCTAATAATTTTGACCTTAAAATGGTTTTTAAAAAAAAATAAAACTGCTTTTATTCTAGCTGAAATAAAACAAATAAGACTTTTTCCAGAAGAAAAAATATTATCAGACATACTGTGAAAATTTTCTTGCTCTGCTAAACATCATCTGTGAGATATTTAAAAAAGGAAACAAAATCAAAGGGGGTTTAATAATTCTGATTTCAACTGTACATACGAAAGAGCACAAATAAATAAAGTGTTTTTCTGGGAAGTCTAACAGTATACAAATACAGAAATTGAACATTCAAACTTTAAATAACATGATCATCATTGCATAAATAATGTTGTACAATAAAATAAAAATAATATTTAATAATATCTGTATCTTTTAATCTTTAATAAAGAATCCAATTCTGCAATGTGACTATTGCGGATACACGCATTGTGATATTGATGCTTAAATGATATATTGTTCAGTCCTAAGTGTGTAAATGGAAGCCAGAGAAGTTGAAACTGAAATACTGTAAGTAATGCCAAATAATGTAATTGGTGGTCAGAAGTATACTGTACATCTGTCACAATCACCAGTGATCCAGCCTGTGCAGATCGCTGGTAAACACACAGTTCGCTAACGAACTACAAATCTGCCAGCAAAAGAACTACAATATCCAGTCATGCACCACTCACACACCTGGCCTAGATCCTGTCTGATTGCAAACACTCACAGATAAAGCCGTTCATGAACTGATTACATGCACTATAAAGAGAGCACTCACACACACACACATCTGGGCTGAGTCTTGTTATACTGTTTGTGAACATTACAATGTGTTTTCCTTGCCTTGCCTTCTGTGTTTTTGAACCTTGCTTTATTTTGTTTGTTTTATTGTTTATCCCTGACTGCTACCTGCCTTCTGACCACTCGCCTGTTATTTTGACTATGAATCTGGATTGCCTGTATACATCTGTTTGACCCTGTGTTGACCATTGCTTGCCTGACCATCCTGCTAATAAAACCTGTATTTGGATCCCCACCTCTGTTGTCAGCGTCCTGTTCACATTACAACATCAGTGGTGGAATAGTAAGTACTGAAAGAACTGAAAAATCATAATCAAGTAAAAGTACCATTATTAAGACAATACATAGAAATTAATTCATTAATTAAAGCATTCATTCAATTCATTTTTAATGAAATACTGCTTTTACAATGTAGATTGTGTCAAAGCAGCTTAACATAGAAGTTCTAGTAAATTGAAACTGTCAGTCCAGTTTTCAGAGTTGAAGTTCAGAATTGGCCAATTTGCTTCGGGTATGAACATCAAGTAAAAATAAATTCTAAATGAAAACCTTGATAATGAAGATGTTTTACATTCTCTTGTTTCTATAGGCATCATGAATTAAAAATCCCCAATGCCTATTTTGTTTTGATTTCTTTGATAGTCCTTCTGCTGTCAGTTTGACATTTCAGCCACAATATTCTTTATCACACCACTCTTATCATTGGTTTGTTACAAGGCAATGATGTGCAAACAGAGAACCCCACCTTCAACTTAATAGTCAGTTTCAATTGGAAGCACATCAACATACTGAAATATAAGTCTTAGCAACTTCCGGTCCAAGCAGACTTGAAATAGAAAAAAAAAAAATCGAAAAGCCATAAATTGTGATCAGAATCAGCCATTTTGCTTGTAAAAACATTAGCAAATGCAACCAGCAAATAAGAATCAAGAATGGTGGATCACTACACTAAAGCCTCTTGCAAACCACTTCATTTAGTCATCTGTAAACCCAACCACGATCCCAGAAATACCAGACAGAAAGACACAACCACAAAGCCAGCCAGTCAAAACAAAAAACAAAAACAGCGAACGCAAAAGAAAATGGCTGTTGTAAAAACTGTCCATCCTCCGCCACAGCCTCAACTCCCTGCGAGCGTCTTAAATGAAAGCATGTTTAATTAATGATGTTGAAGTATTCTGTCACAATTAGGAAGATGTATGGTCAAACAAGGCGCTTGTGATGGCCCTGACAAGGATGATGAAAGTTTGCCGTCCTGGACTGGCACTGGCAGGCAGCACTGGGCCCTGGAGCCCCTCCAGATGCAGTCAATACGGAAACCTGAGAGCCCAGATCTTCAACAGACTCACACAGGCAGCCAACAAGAGATTCGCATACACACTGCAATACATGCACACTAGATACAGTAAACATGAATAGGCAAAAACCTTCACAAAAAGATCTGGCTCAATTTTTTATGCATTTGAAGGACAATTGGTTTAGTTTTCATACATTTCAAAATATTTTTACTCCTCTTTTACTTTTATTATTATATACTTTTATAATTTATTATTATGTGTTATGTCAAAGTAATTCTATAGAATTTTAGATAATGATTTATTATATTTATTAATTTTATTGGTAGTGAGTAACAGTAACTTACTACATTTTTGGTCTATACAGTAACACTTGCAAAATACTGTAACAACCATTACAATAAATGTTATATTATATTATATTATATTATATTATATTATATTATATTATATTATATTATATTATATTATATTATATTATATTATATTATATTATATTATATTATATTATATATGCATTTTAAAACTGCTGCTTTAATTTTTTGGTGATACTAAACCATGGTAAGTAACGGTAAGTACACATGTTACTTAAGGAATGGTAAGTTAGTACACTGAAAAAAATGATGTCTGCAAAACTGTTGCAAACAATTTATTTGTGTTGAATTTAAACAAACAAATTAAATTGAATAAAATTCTACTTAATTTGTTTGTTTAAATTCAGCCTAAACAAATGGTTTACAGCCACTTAATGTAAAAAAATTGAGTAAATCCAAGGAATCATCTCTGAATGATTTTTTTCAGTGTACATAAACAGTAAGATAACAAACTTACAGTATATGCCAATATTGTGTGTTAGGTTGAACTGATAAAATATGGTTATGTGATTAAATAATAGAGTAAATAATACTAGAAAAAAAACAATTGAAATTAAATTTTTATATAATTTTGTTCAGGCAATAATACAAAGTAAAAATGTTAAATATATTTAACCTTCAACATGGAGGTACATTTTACTTGGAATTTTTTGTTATGTTTACAGCGATTATTTGAGAAAATATCAAAGTCAGATACTATATCTTCTTTCAGATACTGATGTTCCCATCTTGCACTGGGAGATTTGGCATTTTTGACTGTTTATTTGTGCAATACACATAGAGATTTTGTCAGCAGCTGAAGTCTAGATCTTAAATACAATCATTTGTACCAAGTTCACTCGAGCTGCAAATAATTCCAAAATTATAATGTCCTGAAGTTGTACCAACCACTCGTACATGTCCAAATTATGTGGAGGGAGCCAATGTTGGGCTAGTAGTTTTTTTGCAGAAGTTAAGCCAGCCAGCCAAACACCCTTTTTGTAGCTTGGCGAGATTTAACGTAGAATCATCGCTCAGTAATATAACGGAAACATTCACTGGAACAGAATATTCACTAATTTTAGATGAAATAACACAGACCTCATTCCAAATATTTTGTACTTTTCCACATTCCCACATCATATGAAAAAAAAGATCCAAGTTCCTGGTCAGGACATTTATCACAGAGAGGATTAAAGGAGGCATTGATACAATGTTTTTTTTTTTTTTGTGGGGTCGAGTAGGTTCTATGACAAAAGTTATAGTGAATGAGTTGGTGATTGGGATTTTTAGATGAAGTAAAAATGTTCTGCCATACTCTTTCCCAGTCTGTGACACACTCTTCTAGTTGACAGCAAATGTTACTGTAAGGAAAGTAATTAAATGCAATTTTTTTGGTGCTATTGTATGGGTGTTAATGGCCAGAATGCTTAGCTATACAAGAACAAAGGAAAATTAAGACCTGTTAAAAAAAAGATTTAAGACCTACAACACGATATTTCAGTGGATTTAAGACTTTTTAAGGCCTAAAATTTAGCTTTTGAGATTTATGACATTTTAAGACCTCGCAGATACCCTGGGGTTACCCTACCCTAACCCTAAACCCTAAACCCCAACCCTAACCTTTGTTGTATATACTGTATCTGTGATATTATCGTATTCAGAGTCGTCGAACTGTATTCAGGTATACAGTAATTGAATAACCAAATGTGAAATAATACTGCATAGTCTTCTTTTTATAAACAATTCAATAAAATCAATCATTGTTAATTTGTCAAAGGTACAAATGGTACAATTTCTTATGCCTGAATGCTTTTAAAACCCTCACAGGCCTTAAAAAACACTTGCGAACTTGCATAATAAATTATAATCCAGACTCAACATTGCATATACTAACGACACTACCTGTGTACTGTGCACAAAGTTTTGAGGTCTCCATGTTCAGTTAGATACTTCATTATCGCATCTGTGTCAATATGTTATCCTATTGTAATACAAATATACTGTGTTGTTTACTTTGGTAATGTAAGTAAAATAATAAAAATAAACCCAGTGAAACTTTCTTTAATCAAAACAAATGTCAAATAACCAGGTAAAAATAACTCAAGAAACAATTCTGCTTCTACACATCTTAGCAAATTACACTTGCTTCCACTTGCTTTTACTTAAAAACCTGAATGGAAAAACCTGCCAAACAAATGTATGCACAGTATATATTACATATTGTATTTTTCATATACAGTATATCTGGGTTTATATATTGAGTTTGCTCTGTATTTCTGCTTTTCTCTCGGTCTTGTCTGTGTCATGGTGGGCCTGTCACCAACCCGTCCCTGAGACCAAAAGAGCACCAGCGACATGCTAATGCAACACAGCCGTCATTCATTACACAGCTTGAATACAGAGCCTCTCTCTGGTACAGGCTGAATAATAACAGCATCCAGACTCATTCATTCAGCACAGCTCTCTGCTCTTCACTCTTCCCTTTCTGTCTGTGCTGAGGAAATGTGTTTGGCTGATGTGCTGCATTCGGTGTTAGCGACACATCATGAAAACCTACACACATAAACAATACATATATAATACACAACAGTTTATAAGACTGGGGCCATTATTAAAATAGTACCATATAGAAAAATACCATATATAGGGAATAAAAATAGTACCATAATATAATTAGTAGTTATTGGAATCATATTATATTATTAACATCTAAAAAAGTAAAAAACAAAAGTGATTTTTTTTGTCAAACATTTGTAACATCTTAAATGTTTTTGCTGTCATCTTCCATCCAACTGAATGGTAAGTTACAGTAAGTCATCCTTGCTGAATAAATGTATTAGCTTCTTACTGACTAACTGGTGAGAAATGTATAGTAGTGCATAAAATATTTAATATTTACTGTAGTCTTCTTTACCAAACATGTGGTTTAAACTGAATTTGCATTGTAAACTATAAATAAAAATCAACAAATTTATAGGTAACACTTTAATTTGATGGTCCATTTGAGTATTAGTAGACTCTCAGCTTAATATCTGTTGATACTGACATTTAACAATCCTTCAACAGACATTTAACTGACTATAAGAAACTTTGCAAGTACACGTCAACTTACACTAACCCTAACCCTAACCCCAACCCTAACCCCAACCTAACAACCTACTTATAATCTACTGAGAATTAGTTGCAATGTATCTTAAATTCAACTAACGGACCATCAAAATAAAGTGTGACCAATTTATATTTTCTTATTTCATGTTATTTTCAGTTCTTATACTTTCAAAATCATTCTGCAAAAAATGTAGATATTATATAAAATTATAATAATATTATATAAAAATAAAAGCTGATTCTATTGGTATTATACATTATCTTATCATTTTTGTACGTTTTAGTTATAACTATAAAATCCTTATATAAAGTAATGTAAATGTTCCGGTTTTATAGTTCACCCAAATATGTTTTCCAGTATTGGATTGCGGCTTTAAAGGCATCCGCTGCATAAAAACATATGCTGAATAAGTTGCCGGTTCATTCCGCTGTGGTGACCCCTGAATAATAAAGGGACTAAGCCGAAAAGTGAATGAATGAATGAATGAGTTCACCCAAATATAGATAGATAGATAGATAGATAGATAGATAGATAGATAGATAGATAGATAGATAGATAGATAGATAGATAGATAGATAGATAGATAGATAGATAGATAGATAGATAGATAGATAGATAGATAGATAGATAGATAGATAGATAGATGCAGTAAACATGGGCGAGGAAATCAAGGCAAAAACAGGTCTTCCACTGAACTCCATTCTGTTTTAAATGGGATTGTTTTTGTTTTTAATATAACAAGTTCATTATAAAATGTAAAAAAATATATACTGTATTTTTTAATAATGTTTTCTGTTTACTGTATCAATGTTTTCTAGTTATTTTTGTATAGATTATTATATAAATAAGGAAATTACCCATAGCAACCTATAACGTAAGACAGTTTGGTGTATTTACCGTCTCAATCAAGTTTGCTTTTTGGCCCTTCATAAGAAAATGTTTGGGCACCCCTGCACTATTGTATTTAAATTATTTAAAATATTGTTTTAACACTACTGTTTTTACATTACAATAATACTATATATATATATTTTTTTTTTCATAGAAGTGTATGTAAATATCAGCTAAATAATCTGTCAATGGGGTAAGCAAAATAATCCCTTTTTAAATCAATAACAAGATTATTTTTCTTACACCATTGGCAGATTATTTTGCTTGTTTTAAGGAAAAACTCACTCAATTTGGACACATTATTTCTCATAAAAAGACAATATTTTTTACTTGTCTAGAAAATGCTTCTTGATTTTAGAATTTGTAGATATTTGGACTAGAAACAATACAAAAGCTCTAGGTACGAAAAGCATTTTTTGCAGGGTGCCTAACACTGATAGACAGACAGACAGACAGACAGACAGACAGACAGACAGACAGACAGACAGACAGACAGACAGACAGACAGACAGACAGATAGACAGATAGATAGATAGATAGATAGATAGATAGATAGATAGATAGATAGATAGATAGATAGATAGATAGATAGATAGATAGATAGATAGATAGATAGATAGATAGAAAAAGAGCTTACAGATTTGGAAAGACAAGAAGATAAAGTAATGGCATTTTTAAGTAATATAAAGTAAGTTCCGATTTGACTGTAAGAAATGACAGGGCAAATAACAGAAATGCTCAAGGAATTAGAGAGTGACAGAATGAAAACTGAAGACGCAGAGGAGGAGGGTAAACGAGCTGAAAAGGAATGGTAAAGTACGGTGTCAATTAAAAAAATGAACTGGAGTCCATTGGCGTGATGACAGCTGGTGGGAGCCGAGATGACAGGCGTTACATTACGCAGCTTTGGTGGCTCCCGTTGTTCCATTTCTTGCCCCTCCTCCCCCCTTCCCACGAACAGTGGTCAGCGAGACGCCTTTGAGGAGAGAGCTGGGACGCCACTGGCCCTCGAGCTACGGCTAATAACCGTGATTAGCATTAGCAAGCCTCCACCAGGCAGTCTGGTGCACAAGACAATTCCGAGCTACGCACTCCTACTTAAAGAGCTTCATTAAAAGAATTTGTTATTCAAAACAGCCGACGCAAAGTGTCCTCGGGCAGTCAAAGTCTTGTCTTTTAAGGTGCCTCAGAAACGTACCTCGCTAAATCTAATCAGACTTCAGCTTGGCGCATTAAGCTAACCGAGTTTTTATAGCCTTTGGGCTAAATTAGATATCTTTCGCTTGGGTATGTTGCCAGGACACATCACAGGGACAAGAAAGCATGAGAACGGCTCATTTAGTTCATGGTATATGACACATAAACCCTCATACAGCATCTGAGAGTACAAATAAAAATCTAAACACTGAAAGTTCAAATAGATTTTGTCTGTAACGCTGTTTGTCAGTAAGGGTGTAGTTTGACTCAAGCACAATAACTATAAAAATATAGCTCTAATAATCATTCTGAAAATATAACAATAGTTCATACAGCAATACAAAGAAACAATATATTTGGAAACACTTTTAAAAGTATTTTTTTTCCCAGCTGATAAACAATAAAACACACAGAAAGCCAATCAGAATCCTTTCAAAAATAAACACTTGCAGCAAACAGCTGCACTGCAGAGAAACTCACTGTTTAATGGTAAACCATCTTGTCAGGGATTCTTTAAAGGTAATGGATATCTGGAAAACAATTGATTATACCTTCAGAACGAATGAAAAAGTAGTACAAAACATAAAAGTACCTCAGGTATAACAGTGGTTTCAACATCTTTGGCTTGCCTCCTTTTAAGTTTCAGGGGGAAAACAATACTTTGTGGTATTTCTATTCCATTAGATTGACTATGATAGCTTAAACAGCATATTGAGAAACAGTGAACATTCAGCAGGAATATCAGAAGTACAAGAAAAAAAATAGAAGTAATTTTAATTTTACAGTGATGAATTCTCCCAAAAAATCTAAATCATCTATCCAACAATGTCTGTTTTTTTGTGTGTTTTTGCTAAATGTATTGCAACAGCACATCATTTTCAATTACAATGGTTTTCCTTGTGGCTGAACTGACAAAAAAACACAAACAGACGTCAAAATGTATATTGCAGTTGGAAATGGCTTACAGAGTGAATTTAAAACATTGTCCAGTCCAAAATAGGTGCTGTCCAGGTCCTTTTGCATGTAAAAAGGTTTGTCATTGTCTTGTAGTCACTTATATTAAGTCTATTTGGTGAATATGCCTAATATTTGGCCAATATGTTATTTTTATATAAATAGGCCTAAATTATATAAAGCAATACTTTTGTAACACATGTAATGGAAAGAGTCAAAAGCATGAGAAGAGAAACCTTCTGCAATCTACAACAGAAACAAAACTAGAGTGGTTCAACTGAATAAGTGTGAATCCATCTAAACCTTGGTGCAGCACAGCTAACATGCTTAAAAAGATGGTTTTCAGTCCCCATCTTAAAGGGCCAGGAAACCCTCCCTGTCTCAGCAGGGTGCTTTCACACCTCTAGTTTAAAAAAAGTCAGCAAAGTGGGTGAGTCCAGCTTTGTTTCGGTGGGAGTGTTGAGTGGCGAAAGAGGGAAGAGATGCAGGAGAGAAAGACAGTGTGTTTATATGGACATCAGTAATCTAATTATTTGCCAAATTATTGATTTGTCGACTTTAACTGCAGTTTGGCACTTTCACTTTCATTTAGGAACATTTCATACATGCCCCCGTGACAAACGAGATATTGGATGTGAGGAAGAGTGGAAGAGTGTAGTTTTTATGGAATGTTTGATACCTCACGTTAGGGCTGGGCAAGTTTTTCGATTTTTTCGATTAATTCGAATTTACGTTTTAAGACGATTTAATTTTTTATACATTTTTTATCGCGATTTTTTAAATAAAAATATTAAAGCAGCTTTTCCACTATCGTGCCAAACCGTTCTAAACTGTTAGACAACCGTGCTGAATTGTGCTGACAGATTCTGTGTGTTGACGTCGCGGCTCTGTTGATGAGCTACCACAGCTGGCTCAGCGCAAGCGTGCTAGCCCATTGTGGCGAGGTGCGCACGCAGTCAGCGGAGGCGCGGGATGCGGCGCCAGGCGAAAGTATATATCAAGCTTTACACTCAGGGCCGGCGCACCCATAGAGGCGACCTAGGCGGCCGCCTTGGGCAGCAGAATAGTGAGCGAGAACCCCCCAGTCCTCACTTTCATCTGCGACACCCACCCCCTCCCGGTCCTCACTTTCATCCGCAAACCGGTAAGTTTCTATTTCACTTTCGGGTTGAAGGCGTTCGCCTAGAGCGCCAGTTCAGTTTGCTCCGGCCCTGATTACACTATATACATTACACAAAATAATAAAATAGGCTAAAAGTTTTATTCGTGGCTAGAGCTTAATTAATTTGATTGACATATAGGCAATGGGACCTTCGCCTGACTGAGCTTGAGTTTATTGCATGCTGCGCTGTATTCGGTAGCACAAATCGCTCTGATCTGGGTGAGAACTTTACCAGCGACTATGCACTGCTGAAAGCCTTTTTTTCCTGCTGCGCATCGAATCAACAACTACATATATCCATTGAACACTAACTTGCAGACTTGAGTAAATAATTGCACCTAATTCAAAGCCCAGAATTCTGGTTTTTATACCCGCGCACCACCTGAAGGATGGTTACGGCGTGTTGTGAATGTCCGCTGTCATCGCAGAAAGTCAAACCTTTCTTTAATTTGGACTTTTGCTTGAAAGCTTTACGGAGTGGCACTGTAGCTGTCCAAGGTACTGTAGCTATGAATTAAATCATAACCCATGTATACACCAATAAACAAGTAAAATGAATGAATAAATAAAATAAAAATGGATTCTTAAATGTCGGTATTGTTTTACTCCAAAAAAATATCAATACGTTTTGACAAATGTTTTATAAAAATAAATTGAGCAATTTCCAACATTTCAGCTATAGGCTGTTATCCGATTCAGTTAAATATAAGATAGACATTTAAATATAGATAGATACTGTATGTAACAGGTATCTGTGGGTTTTTTTGTTGTTCACGGTGATCTTTAATATATACTGGGTGGTGTAGCTACGCACAAATATTTTCTAAAACGTCAAGCAGGAATTTGTCTATAGGAATGTAATAGGCTACACCTTGTTGACCAATTTATGTATGTATGGCCATTAAAAATACATGTTCCTTAACCAGATGGTTTTTCAAGTTACTTATACAGAGATTGTTGCTTCAGTCATGTTTTTGTAATGTTTTAAGTTGACTATAGTTACACAGTAAAAAAAAAACAAAAAAAAAAAACGAAATCGTGAATCGGTCAAACTTTATGAAAAAATCTAGATTTTTTTTTTTGCCATATCACCCAGCCCTAGCTCATGTCTTATGAGAGAAAAAAAAAACATTCGGAGAGCAGCAGTTACAGTGGATCTTTCAGCCCATGATATTGTAGTGATATAAACGTACTGAAAACTTGGATGCATGTTAGCATGTTAGCAGACCACTATAATCCACACGTGAGTCCAGCTGCGCTCTCATAGGACATTTATAAACGCAACACTAACGACCCATGTCTCAAAACAATTCCTCTTTTTCCGCTTGTTTTCGAAGCTATCATGCATATTAATGAAGTTGCACCTCATACACAATAGAGCGCACTGATTGGTTTAAACCAAGTCTGTCTCATAAATGAATGCTGAAATCTCAAAGATGTCCCGCTGTACTCGCCGGTACAGACATCCAGTCTACATGCTGGAATTCACACAAGGATCGTATCGCAGTGACGTAGCTTCAAAATTTCTTCTCAAACCGGAAGAACGAATTTGCTCAAAATAACACAAAAACAACCAATTTTCCCTTTTCTGTGAAATATATGTGTCCTAATAGTGTTTTTAGCAGTGTGGGACACATATATGACTGTCAACAGCTCAAAAATATGTTTTGGTGTTTCGTGACCCTTTAACAAACTCTCCTGCAGTTTGACTGAAACAGGCAAAGAAGAATGAGAAGAAGTAGAAGAAGAAGAAGAAGAAGAAGAAGAAGAAGAAGAAGAAGAAGATGGGGAAGAAAAAGAAGAAAAACAGGCTGTATAAAGAAAAGGAAGGACGAAAAACAGCATATAAATGACATGAAAGCCTTTTCTCATTATAATATCAATGATATCCATTACATTTCACTACAGCTGTCAGAAATGTGTCTTTGTTTTGGTGCACCAGAGGAAATTCTAGTGCTGTTTTGACTCTGTTGCAAATTTAATAAACTCTTCACAAGCTATCAACCAATAAAAAAAAAAAAAAAAAAAAAAACATAAACGCATTACAACAAGCACCTTCAGAACAAATACAGCATTGTTCAATGTAGGCCAATTGTAAATATATGCTTCAGCCTACATTTACAGTTGAAGTCAGAATTATTAGCCACCCTGATTTATTAGCCCCCCTGTTTATTTTTCCCCCAATTTCTGTTTAATGGAGAGCAGATTTTTTTCAACACATTTCTAAACATAATAGTTTCAATAACTCATTTCTAATAACTGATTTATCTTATCTTTGCCATGATGACAGTAAATAATATTTTACTAGATATTTTTCAAGACACTTCTATACAGCTTAAAGTGACATTTAAAGGAATAACTAGGTTAATTAGGTTAACTAGGCAGGTTAGGGTAATCAGGCAAGTTATTGTATAACGATGGTTTGTAATGGACTATCGAATAAAATATATAGCTTAAAGGGGCTAATATTTTTGACCTTAAAATGTAAAATTAAAAAAATTAAGAACTGCTTTTATTCTAGTCAAAATAAAACAAATAAGACTTTCTCCAGAAGAAAAAATATATTATCAGACATACTGTGAAAATTCCATTGCTCTGTTAAACATAATTTGGGAAATATTTAAAAAAGAAAAAAAAAATCAAAGGGGGGCTAATAATTCTGACTTCAACTGTATGTGCAACTCTGAAAACACACTTAAACATACAGTACATTTGACTGCAGTTTCAAGATAAAATAAATGTGACAGGGCAGTGTAATGTTCCTTTTCACACTATGATAATGATATCTACAGGGACATATTATCAAAGAATAAAAGACCACTGACCTGCAGTTCTTTGCACAACAACAATAAATACCACAAAACAACTTAACAGTATCCATGATTTGTAATCGAATACATTTGCCTCTCCATATGGACAACATTCCTAGCGTGGCCAGTTTGCTCAGTAGCTCATCTTGTACAGTGTTGTAATTGTGATGCAGAGCGTTCAGGTTTGGGAAAGCACAATTCAACAAAAGAGACACAAACTATGTAAAATCAAGGTAAAACTACATTTGAGAACACTATTGGTTAGATTTAGGAAAAGATTTAGGTCAGTGATTCGCTAGGTGATCTGTACAACAAGTCTGACTTCTCGTGAATGTGTACAAGAAGGATGTGTTTCTGAAAATTCAACATTTATAAAAAGTGCCAGTAATTTCAGATTCACAAAAATACAGACAGCACTCTCTAGTGCAGGGGTTTTCAAACTGTGGGGCGCGCCAGCACCTATTAAGGGGGGCGTGAGAATTCGAGGCCCTCGAGTAAATGATGATGACGGTTTTTATGTGTTCACTAGAGTGAATCTGATTAACGTTAGTTCCACAGCTAACTATCAGGCACCTGTAGAGTTTATGCGTTCGAGTAAAATATATACAAATAAAATGGACCGGGTGCTTTTTAAAACTAATGACGATAAATGAAAGTCAATCTGGTGAGCCGTCTGACAAAAAAGTGCCCTTCTGAATCAAATCAGCAGGATGCCCTTCTTGATCTTTCATTTTCTTTGAAGACATACGACATGAAGACATACAGACTACCTTTACATGGCATCAGTAATAGTTGCCTTAATCTGAATAAGACAATAATATGATTAAGGTGTTATGTGAAGTGCTTTTTGAATGTTGCGTCACCAGGCTATCCACGTTTCCTGCAGAGTCTCATGTCATTACGGGTGTTTCATCAACTTTAACTGCAGTTCGGCACTTTCACTCATGAATATTTCCTTCATGCCCCATGACAGACCGATTAGACGCGAATACTTAGTAAGGACTTGCGGAAGATGTTTTAATGGGATTTAATTGCGCACGCCAAATAGAAAGAAAAAAACTTCCGCCTTCCGTGATCAGTGTTGCCAGATGTAGCTGACCTATTCCAGCCCAAAAGCTATCCAAAACCCGCCGAAATGCAAATTCAAAACCGTCCAATCTGGCAACATTGCTTGTGATGTGTGTGTGTGTGTGCGGTCCTTTACTGACAGTTTTGTGTGTGCATCTTGTCGCAAAATGCAGCGAAAATTCCTACATGACGGTAATAGTTTGATTGCGATGTTTACTTCAATAATGCCACTAATATCTGCATACTCCACCTCTTGATTCCATTTCTGTTTAGTTCAGTTATGACTTTAGTCGGATTAAGGTAATCAAAAATCGCTGTTTACATGGTGACTCTAAATCAGAGTATTGTCTTAATCATATTAAAATCATATTAAAGTATAGTTGCCCATGTAAATGTACTCAATGTTCAACTCAACCACACCATCAGGGCTCTGCGAACTTGGATTTGCAAAGCAGCATTTTCTGTACGTACATCAAAAGCAAGTAGACTACGGCTCATGCTTATTGACAGTGGAAGATGATTTACGGTTAGTCGCGTCAGTAATCCAACCACAAAAAACAGGCTCAGCCATCACACTGAATCAGGTAAGCTGTATATTTATGTTTCAATGTAATTAATGCTACACAATTTAAACGCAGCAAGTAATATGCGAATGATGTTTGCACATTGATTATAATTTTGGCTCGGGGGAGAGCGCGAGTGAAATTTGACAAACTTGAGGGGGCGTATGTCCTAAAAGTTTGAAAACCCCTGCTCTAGTGGATTTGTCATCTGAAACATGCAAGCAAACATACCCGAAGCAACGTATTTTACATTTCAGAAAAATGTAGGCTGAGGAGGCACATATATTCAACTAGCCTACTTTGGCATTGTTTTAGATGTAATCATCCTAACTTATTCAACATATCACAAAAGCCATTTTGTTTTTGCTGATTCAAAATGAACCAAGACCAAATGTATAATTTTCTTTCTGGTCAAGACCAAAATAACCAAGAGATGTAAACAATAGCAACGAACACACCCTAAAACGCTACTTTGACACTCTGTATTGGCTTCTAACAGATACGTATTGAGTTTCCGGAGTTGCTCTATAATGTCTGTCTCTTAAAGAGCTGGAGATGGGAAATGATCCCTTTGAAAGACAGCGACAGTGATCAAAGTCAGAATTAATTATGCACGCTTGTGTCTCTCTCCCCCCTCCTCTACTCCCAGCGTATTTTGCTAATCTAATCGAGCCGGAGCCGAATGGTTTCCTCTCTGTCATCCCTTTGCATGCGTGTGGTGCCTGTTTACTAAAGGGAGAGGTGCGTATGACTTAATCTCCGCTCCTTAGGGAATCCGCCAGCTCTCGCTATATTGCTTCCTTTATGAGGATTGCATGTTAGTGAGGAATTTCTCTGTAACAATCAGCCGCCAAGGAAATCAAGTCATCTTTCTCCTCGAATAAATACCTGCAGAGTTATACTTGAAGGCTGACACACACAAAGCAGAGGAGAGAGCTTTGAAGGGATTGTATTCTCAGTCATTTACTCAGTCTTGTGCTGTTCTAAACCAGTATGACGTTCCTTCTTTCGGGGATCACAAAAGGAAATGTTTTGAAGAATGTTTATGCTGCTCTTTTTCTTATAATGAAAGTGGATGGTGAAAGTATGATACTGTAGCCATAACTGTTTTAGCAGCCACATCAATGCAAAATATTGTTGTGTACTGTGTCATTCGTCACTTTAAATGCAACATGGATTCTGATTCTGGTCTTAAAGGCATTTTAACATTACAGTTTCACTGCTTTTACTAATATAATTGTGGTGTGAACTCAAAAACTATATATTTAGCATCATCGTTATGCTGTAGTAATATTTAAAATAAAATTAAATAAAAACATGGCATATTGATATTCTGTTTACTTGCCATACGATCTATATTGCAATAGTAACTTCACCAGAGGCCTTAAATCCTTAAATTTAGAAATTATAAACCATTGTTGAAAAATAGGTGAAGTTTTGAACTGTATATGCATATTATATTAAAAGAAAAAGAAATAAAAGTGAAAATACTTCAATACTTATTTACGTTTTTAGGTTGTGATACATTTAAAGCAATAAACATTCACATTTTTATTGTGGTGGTTTGCTGGCAAAGAAATACACGCAAATGAACACAGTGATGCACTTTAATCAGAACCCCACAGTGCATACATTTACTTAATTAAATCACTGCCTTTGAGATTGAATAAATGCAATAAGCACTAATAACATTAATTATTCCTATTCCATGAATGGGAACAAAAGGATACTAAAATTGTATCCATAAAAACCTCCCTTGATAATCACTTATGACAGTTGTGATCCCCATTCATCCCTAGTACATAACAAACACAGGTGGGTACTAGGGCTGCACAATATATCGTTTGAGCATCGATATCGCAATGTGTGTATCCGCAATAGTCACATCGCAATATTTGCAATGTTTAGTTGGGATTATTGTTGACCAGAATCCACAGGTCAAAAAAACACATGAGATCTGTGGAGTCACTGCAAAATCTAACCATTATATAGTGAAAATTTTACGTTTTCATCTGTTTTTAAGGCCTATGTGAGCATTTTAAGAGTTCAAATATAGTAAAGTATTATAATTAAATATTAAACATAGAGAGCATAAAGTTTAAAAATGGATACATTTTATAATTGTTTATATGATGAAGACTATACAGTGCTCTTTTACATTTGATTATTCATTTTTTGTATCCGAATACTGTTAGACTCTCTCCAGAAAACCATAAAGCACTGTTTATTTTACTGTAACATTTGCTCCATTGTGTTTATTTATGTCTGTAGTTTATATATATATATATATATATATATATATATATATATATATATATATATATATATATATATATATATATATATATATATATATATATATATATATATATATATATATATATTCGCCCCCCTGAATTATTAGTCCCCCTGTTTATTTTTTCCCCAATTTCTGTTTAACAGAGAGCAGATTTTTTCAACACATTTCTAAACATAATAGTTTTAATAACTCATTTCTAATAACTGATTTATGTTATCTTTGCTATGATGACAGTAAATAATATTTTACTAGATATTTTTCAAGACACTTCTATACAGCTTAAAGTGACATCTAAAGGCTTAACTGGGTCAATTAGGTTAACTAGGCAGGGGTGCGTTTCCCAAAACCAATGTTAGCCAACTAAGGTCGCAAGTTCCGTCGTCACAAACATAGTTCGTTGATTTGCTGTTTCCCAAATCCATCGCTCCAACGAACATTCGCAAACTGCGTCGCAAACTTGCCCTTGAAACGACACCTCTGGAGCTGTAGTTAAAAGCTTAGTTCCTGGCTGTGTTCTATTCCCACTTATCCCCCCTATGCCCTATTCATTTAGAACATTCTAACATTCAAAGTTGGAATTATTAATAATAAAAAAGCATTAAGGTCATCTCTCTTAGGTGTAATTTGCTTTCAATGTATTTTTACAGTTCAGTTTTAGCGATCTTCATGTTTACAATTGTGCTCCCTTCGCGGTGCACTTTGAAAACATTGATATCATTTTGAACACAGCCTCATGGCGAAAGCTATAGGTATATTTAAAAGCGGAAATTATGTTACGTCTCCAAAGCTTGTGAAAATAAAAAACATAGCATACGTTAATTCTTTTATTTTATAGTGGGTTATTTATTAAGTTTCTCTGCTGTATATGACATGGGCCTGTTGGTTAGAACTTTCTGCTGTGGTTTGCATTTGTTAAATTGTAATTTTTAAAAAATAAATAAACAATATCCTAAATAATCATCATCATCATCATCATCATCATCATCATCATCATTAATATTATTATTAAAGTAAATATATTTATAATAAATCGCCTCATTGTTTATTTATTTATATGATTAATATATGACATTAGAATAGTGTTGGCTTTTGTAAGTGATTTAATGTTTTAGAATAGAATATGTAATGTTCAACTTCTCAATAATATTAGTAAAGCAAACACAGGCCCTATATGTGCCATTTACATTTATTTTATTTAATATGGAAAGCGAGAGGATGTTTTTACCAAAACTAATATTGGATTTTATTTGAAATGCGTGTTTGTGAAAAACAATATAATTTGCACAAAGAAATGATGGGGTTCTTCTCTAAAGAAGTTACTCGACCCCGTTTAGAGCATCATTATGGGCGTTTTACGTTATAACTAACGTGGTTCAAGCGATGGATCTGCGACAGAGAAACTACAGGTTTTGGGAAACACTCGTCACTACATCGTTCTTTTGCCAAATGATGCATCGCACTATGATAGTTCAGCCGCGAGTTACGTCGTTGTTTGGGAAACGCACCCCAGGTTGGGCTAATTAGGCAAGGTATTGTATAATGATGGTTTGTTCTGTAGACAGTCGGGAAAAAAATAGCGTGGATGGGCTAATAGTTTTGTCCTTAAAATGATGTTTAAAAAATTAAAAACTGCCTTTATTCTAGCTGAAATAAAACAAATAAGACTTTCTCAAGAAGAAAAAATATAATCAGACTTACTGTGAAAATTTCCTTGCTCTGTTAAACATCATTTGGGAAATATTTGAAAAAGAAAAAGATATTCAAAGAGAGGCTAATAATTCTGACTTCAACTGTATATATATAAATGTTTCTAATATCGTGCAGCCCTAGGGGGTACATTCTTCAAAACATCTCCATTTTTTTTTCTTTTCCTAGAAATAAAGTCATTCAGCTTTCTAAAAACAAATGGGTGTATGCGTAATACATCAATTTTAGTCATTTCTGTACTTTGTTGTCTGTGCATAAATGTTTTTATAAATCAAAAGAACAGTGTTTCTTTTAAGTAAACTGCTTTAACATAACCCTGATCTTTTTAGGTATATTGTACCTAAAGATAACTTTATTTTTCTGAAAATATGCAGGGAGGAAACATAAAAAAGCTTCAAACCCTTTCAAAAATGCATCAGATGAAAACTGTAACTTGCCTTTATAAACACCCATGACAACTGTGGTCAAAAGTGCAGCGAGAACATTCTTCAAATCATCTTTTTTTTTTTTTATTGAATAAAAGAATGTCATCCAGGATTCTAAAATCACGAATGTCTGCATGCACAATTATATCAATTGTAGTAATTGTTTTACTTCATTATCTGTATCTTTTCAAACATGCAAAGGAAGAATGTTTCTGTTTAAGTACATCATGGTTTTTTAAATCATAACCCTGATTTTAAAATCTTTTTAAACTTATTTTGACCTTTGACAATGCTGTACCTAAAGCTAAATTTATTGTTCTATAAATATGCAGCTCAAAACACATAAAGTAGAAAATGACATCACAGAGAGAGTTATTTTTAGGTAAATCTATAGTTAAATCACCACTAGCGCTTCAATATCTATGTTTCCATCCACCTTTTTTATGCAAATTTTGCTCTATTGCATAAATAAATGGAATAATTGCATGAATATTGCATAAATGAATGGGAATGCCAACATTTGCACGAAAAATGACATAGATGTGAATAAAATTTTTAAATGTGCACAAAAAACTTGCGCACTACTGCGTAGGATCAACTTTTTAATCTGAAAAAAGTCTATGCAAACTACAATGGAAACACATTTACTGAATAAAGACCAGCATGCGCATGAGAAAAAAAGGAATGTGATTTTGTTTTAACAGCACTTGTGATAACAACAATTGGGCATTATTGGACAAACCAGTAGATCGACCACATTGTAAAACATCTGAAATGGGTCACACTTTATTTTGATGGTCCGTTAGTTGAATTTAAGATACATTGCAACTAATTCTCAGTAGATTATAAGTAGGTTGTTAGGTTGGGGTTAGGGTTGGGGTTAGGGTTAGTGTAAGTTGACGTGTACAGGTATGTGCAAAGTTTCTTATAGTCAGTTAAATGTCTGTTAAAGGATTGTTAAATGTCAGTATCAACAAATATTAAGCAGAGAGTCTACTAATACTCAAATGGACCATCAAAATAAAGTGTTACCCTGAAATGTTGTTTTGCCCATTTTAATCCCTTAACAAAAGTTTATAAAAATGTCAATTTTGAAACGGTTTCTATTTCTGTGACATCGCATTTGAGAAACAGAATAAACTATCCTATATATCTATATATCTTAAATGCTACCAATGTGAGTTTGAATAGAATTTTACGTGGGATTTATAGACATACCAGCAGCAGCAGCAGCAAATAGATTACCTCAGACCTTAAAAATAAAATAACAAGCACACATATAGTTTGAAAATGAACCTTAGAACTGTGCCTCAGTACAAACCAACCATCAGTCACTCAGTGTGTACTTTAAATAATGATAAGAGGTTTAATATGTATTAATTTGATTATAAACCTTACCATTTAGTTAGGAGTTCAGTGCAATTTCTGAATGGCTCTGGATTTCAAATGTCTCTGTCGTGTCGTGTTGAACAGCCAAATTGATTGTTGCTGAAAACTTGTCGCAATGCATGCTGTAAGTCCAATTTTCATGTTGTCACAAATTCGCAGGAGACCCAAATGCAAGTGAATGCAAGTTGATTTATTAAACAGGGATAACAGGAAAACAGCTGGTATAGATCTCACCAGATATCGAGGGTTAGGATAGAGCAATGATGCATCTCCCAAGGAATTCGACAATGTTAAACAACGATGATAGTTTCTCAATGAGACAGATCCAGGGAGACCTCTCATAGAATTCCACAACGCCAAACAGCGGTAACAGTACTTCGGTGAATTCAAGTAGTGCTGACAATTCCAAAAGCAACAGTCTCTAAGATCAACTCAGCACCAGCGGATACAGCGGGACGAGCCCAACAGGAACAAACACAGACGTGTAACAACAACGAACTGACAAAAAGAGACGCGAACGCTGAACAGAAATAGGTGCAGTAATGCGCTGCACCTGTGGTGTGCTGATAGACAGCCGAGCACGTGACTGCCCAGCTGACAAAATGTAAACACAGACAGCCACGCAGTGAAAGATACCCAAACAAACACACCCACCAACACACACATACATACGCACACACACACACAAGAGGAACAGACACACTGTTTACCTGTTTGTCCCCGTGTTGACTGTTGCTTGCCTGACCATCTATGTGTAATAAACTTGCATTTGGATCCGCACTCATTTGTCAGCGTCCCCTTCACATTATAGTTTCACTTAAGATTTGGAACTGAGTCATTCCATATAACTTAAACCTCAACATGTTTTACTATTCAATAAAATGTAACAACTGTAATTTTAAAGTTGTGAGAATTATAATCAGTTGTATCTTGTATGTTGTTTTTTCCAGACTTTTTTGATCCAAAATAAAACTTTTAAATTACGACTTTGAGCATGTCTTGGCATTTTATTAAAGGTGTTTAATCGTAATGATTTAGGGAAAATTCTTATAAATAACATCGTTTTCTCCTAAACTTTTAGTGCAGTCACTTTATTGATGGTGTTCGATCATAATAATCTAGGAAAAGTCTGTAAAATAACAATGTTTCTCTTTAAAACACTTTTTGTGTAACTTTATTAAATGGATTTGATCATAATAATGTAGGAAAAGTCTGTAAAATAACAGTGTTTCTCTGTAAAACTCTTATTGTGTAACTTTATTAAACATATTTGATCATAATAATCTAGGAAAAGTTTGTAAAATAACAGTGTTTCTCTGTAAAACTCTTATTGTGTAACTTTATTAAACATATTTGATCATAATAATCTAGGAAAAGTTTGTAAAATAACAGTGTTTCTCTGTAAAACTCTTATTGTGTAACTTTATTAAACGGATTTGATCATAATAATCTTGCAAAAAATTGTAAAATAACAGTGTTTCTTTGTAAAACTCTTATTTTGTAACTTTATTAAATATATTTGATCATAATAATCTAGGAAAAGTTTGTAAAATAACAGAGTTTCTCTGTAAAACACTTATTGTGTAACTTTATTAAATGGATTTGATCCTAGTAATCTAGGAAAAGTCTGTAAAATAACAGTGTTTCTCTGTAAACATTTTAATGAAAATATCTGTAGATTTATTATTTTTGCACTTTATTTAAAAAAAATAAATTATTACCGTAATTTTATGGTTTTTGTTTGGCAGCCGTAGCTGCCAGTCATTTGACCTTTTTTTTACGATTTTTTTTTTTTACAATTAAAATTTATTACTTTAATTTTACGTAATTTTAAATGTACTTCAAAAAAACAGGAAAAAAACTGTGTGTAAATAATACATCAATTTTATTGTATAAAACAGACAAATTGCTGTAATTTGTCATTAACTGCATAGTACATAACATAACAGTCAAGCTGTTAATTTACAGATATTGATTGTAATTTTTATGGACTTTTGAATATAATTTAAAATAACAGAAAAAATACTGTATAAATAATAGTGTAATTTCCCTGTATAAAAAACAAAAATATCAGTAATTTGTCTTTAATGATAAAGTACCTAAAATGAAAGTCAATCTGTTAATTTAGAGAGATTGTTTGTCATTTTAAGTTTTGAATATAATTTGAAATAACAAAAAAATTACTGTGAAAAATTTAGAGATATTTTCTGTTAAATTAGGGGGTTTTTTTTACAGTGCAGATCCCCAACCGTGACACAGATTTGGTTGGAAACATATAGCTAAAAACTAATGAGTGAATTTGCTGTCAAACATCAATGACTACATTTACAAGGACACCAATACTCTGATTGTAATATGATAAGACAATACTCCGACTAAAGTCATAATCGAACTAAACAGAAATCGAATTAAGACATGTGGAGTATGCCGATTTTAGTCACATCATTAAAGTTCAGTACTGACATGTAAACACCTTAATCAAACGATTACCGTTTTGTAGTACTTTCGCTACATTTTGCGACAGGACGCACACACAGGGAAGTTATCAGGCGTTTAACGACAAACAAATGAGAATGGCTTCAAGCAAGAGAGCACATTTTTGGTGAGTGGGAAATGATGAATATGCTGAGAATTCTGGAAGAAATGGACTTTATGAAGTGCCTTAACTATGAAATGGCATTGTCGTGGGGGCATGAATGAAAAGTTAGTGAATTAAGTGCCAGGGGTGGCCTGTTGCTTGAGAATTTTTATCCACCATCGTCTGTTTGCAAGCATGGTGAGAGAAATTAACTGCAGTTGTACTTGTCGCAAAATTAAAAATGTAATTCTCAAAATCGCATATGGTGCAATGACGAACATGAACTGAAATGCTAGAGAAAACTAGCATGGAATGGTGACGTTAATCAAACTATGTGAAACGGGAACATTCAAAAATGTAAACACCTTAATCATAATATTGTCTTATTCAGATTGAGGTTACTGATGTCCATGTAAATGTAGTCAATCTCTAAAAGCACTGACTTGGCAGGTCTGACAGTCTGTCCTACTTTGATGCTGATGGTTGCAGGTGTGTTTGAGAGCAGAGGTGACGGTGCGAGAGCAATAACCTCGCTCTGTTGTGGCCCTAAAGAGGCCCTCTATACGAGCGCCAGCATGTAAAGGAGCCCCTGCGCGCTCGCCTGGGTCCCCACGGTGTGTGTTTGCACGCGTGGCACATTTCATAAGGCTCCGCTCTTTGACTGGTGATGAGTTTATGCGAAAGTAATTAACAGTAATTAATCCTTAATTACCATAATTAGCCAAGTCGCAGTAAATTAAACCACATCTGGAGGCAGATGAAAGGGGCTCGGCAACCGAAGCGGCCTGTTTTCGCTTTATTTTTCTCTTTTTTTTTTAGACGACCGGGGGCGAAACCAAAGCCATCTGACAGCATTTGGTGGCGACTACCTGTTTGATCAAGACTCCTGCGTTTTTGGCTTTGGATCCCATGGGAACGGGAGATGCTGAGGGGGATGGAGCATGATGGGAAAGGGGGAGGAATGAGGGATTCATTTCAAACTACAATAACCTCTCATCTCGAGGGGAGCATCTCCCTTAAGCTACGACACAAGGACGTGCAACATATGGCCAGTCGCAGACGCGCAGACGATCGCCTGTGGTGTCGGTCTCCTCTGGAACATGGATGTCTGCATCTCACATGTGACACAGACAACAGCCGGACGCATGCGATAAAATGTGCAATTCTGAGGCATTTCAATCGCTCTGTGGGTACATGCAAATATGAGCAGGTTTTATAAAATAAAGGCCTCTTTGAATGGGAGGTTATTTAACCTGAGGCACTCAGATGGATTTGTGGTTTTGTTTTAATCAAGTTCTAATCAACATATATCAATGTTAATGAACAATTTATCCACTCTGAGTTCCACAAACAACCTTACAGTGAGCATTTTTTAGTGTACTGAGCATTATAAAGGAATAGTTCACCCAGATGATGATCAAGAGGTTATAAACATTTATTATAATATAATATAATATAATATAATATAATATAATATAATATAATATAATATAATATAATGTAATATAATATAATATAATTTAATATAATTTTATATAATATAATATAATATAATATAATATAATATAATATAATATAATATAATTTAATATAATATAATATAATATAATATAATATAATATAATGTAATATAATGTAATATAATTTAATATAATATAATATAATATAATATAATTTAATATAATTTAATATAATGTAATATAATGTAATATAATTTAATATAATATAATATAATATAATATAATATAATATAATATAATATAATATAATATAATATAATATATTGGGGAGATGCGGTCGCGCAGTTGGTAGTGCTGTCGCCTCACAGCAAGAAGGTCGCTGGTTCAAGCCTCGGCTAGTTCAGTTGGCATTTCTGTGTGGAGTTTGCATGTTATCCCCGCGTTCACGTGAGTTTCCTCTGGGTGCTCCGGTTTCCCCCACAAATCCAAAGACATGTGGTACAGGTGAATTGGGTAAGCTAAAAGTTGTCCGTAGTGTATGTGTGTGAATGAGTGTGTATGGGTGTTTCCCAGTGATGGGTTGCAGCTGGAAGGGCATCCGCTGCGAAAAACATATGCTGAATAAGTTGGCGGTTTATTCCACTGTGGCGACCCCAGATTAATAAAGGGACTAAGCCAAAAAGATAATGAATGAATTAATTCATGTATTGTTAATATTAAAATATTATTGACCATGGAAGGAAAAACAAATACTATGGAAGTTTTTTAGTGGTTTTCTAGATAGAGAAAGCGTGTCTCTTCACTCCACCAATAGCTGGTGTGTGGTGAGCGCACTGGCGTCGTTGTCCTGTGGCTGCCGTCGCATCATCCAAGTGGATGCTCCACACTGGTGGTGGTGTGGAGAGACTCCCCTCATGATTGTGAGGCGCTTTGGGTGCATGGCCATACACAATAGATGCACTATATAAACACACGTTACATTGCGTTCAAAATATGTTTGTTTTTTTGTGTGTTTAAGAGAAGAAAGAAAATCAAACAGGTTTGGAACAAGCGAAGGGTGAGTAAATGATGGCAGGATTTTCATTTTTACTACAGTATCTCTTTAACAACCCAAAAAAAAACAAAGAATTCTACAAATGAACGTCTGTGTGAGAAGGTTTCAAGGATAATAAAGATGATGCCAACAAAGAACTTTACCAACTGCTGTCAAATATCATGTGATGTGACTCTCTAAAATACAACATAATAATGTGTGATATTTGTACAAAAAAAAAAAATAAATAAATAAAATAATATGAGATTATAAGTATCATTAGTGTAAAATGTGAAATATTAGTACTCACTAAGGAGTTAAACATGGTATACATGTGGAAGGAAAACATGGTATACTTCTTAGCATGGTTATTAACAAAAACTTTAAAATAAAATAATAAAAAATAATAAAATAAAATAAAATAAAACAAAACAAAACAAAACAAAACAAAACAAAACAAAACAAAACAAAACAAAACAAAACAAAACAAAACAAAACAAAACAAAACAAAACAAAACAAAACAAAACAAAACAAAATTAAATTAAAATTTAATTGAATTGATTTAAACTGAAAACAAAAAACAAAAAACAAAAAACAAAAAAAACAAAAAATAAAACACAAAAAACAAAACAAAATTAAATTAAACAAAACAAAACAAAGCAAAACAAAAAACAAAAGAAACAAAACATAACAAAGTAAAATTAAATTAAATTGTTGGTTTTATTATTATTATTATTATTATTATTATTATTATTATTATTATTATTATTATTATCATTATCATTATTATTATAAATATTATTATTATTATTATTATTATTATTATTAAACATATTATTATTATTACTATTATTAATATTAATATTATTATTATTATTTGAATACTACAACTAACAATACTACTACTACTACTACTACTACTAATAAAATAATAATAATAATAATCTATTTTTGAAAATATTAATGAACTATAAAACCATATATATATATATATATATATATATATATATATATATATATATATATATATATATATATATATATATATATATATATATATATATATATATATATATATATAGTGTAGTTTGTAGTATAATTTCATAAAAAAAATAGAGTTTTATAATAACTGCTACTCAAACATCATTTAGAAAGCTAATCTCCTCCCAATAGCATTTAAGTGATGCACCAATATACTAAAGACCCAAAGAGAGAAATGAGCGTCTGTGGGCTGTGGATGATCAGCATGCGTGTGTCACTCTCTAATCACTTATTTACACAGAGTTTGAGCAGATTAAAGTGGGATTAGGCTATTTGCCACACCTGCAGGCATCCATGTGCCTTCCAGCCGCCCACTACACCACAACAACCTCCATCCACAGCTCCAGCACTGGCACAACATCCGGCAGATAAACACTTATCAGCTGAACAGAGTCACAAACACTGCGCCTGCATCCAGATCACACAAACCACTCAATACGCTGATGCTTTTTGACTTAAACACAGAAAAGCAGCATAAAAGACCATATATGACAGCTTTTTAAACACAAGACATACGATATAACATTTTTTTACATGTTTTACAAATTAAACACAATACAAAAATATGGAATTTATGCACAACCAAAAGAAAGTATTTACCATGAAAAATAATAAATAAACAACTACAGAAATATACCACCTTTACACACTCGAAAAATTACACTTCATAAAATTATAAGTCAACAAGTGACTGAAGGGTGACAGACTCTTAGAAGTAGGTTTCTCTTTGTAAATAGCTAAAATTGTGTCACTGAATTACACACTGAATCACATATACTGTATACAAACTATTCACAGTAAAAAAAAACTGTACTGCAAAACATGCAGGAGTTTTTATGCTCACTGCATAACCATCAACAAACAGTCTTCTCTCACATGATAATTCAGAAATCCTAATTTGATCCTTTGCTTTTCAAGGGGAAAAAAAAAGTGGTTAATGTACAGACTTGTTCAATTGTAATTGTCTTTACAGTGTCTATTTGATATAAAATCCTATATTATTACACTTTTAAACATACTATTTTATATAAATAGTATTATAGAGGTATATAAAAGTATAATTAGCATTATTTATAAAAAATCGAAATTATATTTTATATATATTTTTATATTTTATACTTAAACTTTTCTTTTATTACTCTGAAATAGATTTCCATGGATTAACCAAACCTAATAAATAAGGTCAGACAGAATCTGTGTACATTTTTTGCTATTTCTGCAGAGAATTTAGTAAAAAATAAAAATGTGGATTTATGCAAAATGATTTTAGGAGTATCATAACTAAAACCTTAATATATGAAATAAAAAATAACACATTTTTTACTTTTATTTAATGTTTATGATGCAAATCCAATTAGATCCACTTATTTGTTAAACAAAGCAAGTCTATCATAATATATCTACTAAAAGACAGAACATATTACTGTACAAACTGTATTGTAAATAAATCATATGAACATTTTAATATTACTATTATTATATCACAATAATATTAGTGAAATTAATCTAAAAACTGAATAAACATAAATTTACACACATTTACACAAGTAAATACATAGACTAAATGATGGGCTAAAAATCTGCGGGTTTCTGCATGCAGATTCCGGGTGGGCCTACTAATAAACAACAGACACATATTTCCCATTGTTGTTTCATGTAATTTGCGATCTAATATACAGTTGAAGTCAGAATTATTAGCCCCCCTGAATTATTAGCTCCCTGTTTTGTTTTGTTTCCTTTTTTATTACGCAAAGAATTACAAATTACATTGAAGCACATACAAATGAAGAGGGAAAAACAAAGAACAGAGATTAAAAACCAAAAGCAAAAAAAACAGTCAGATACAAGCACACTGTAAAAAAAATCCATAATTTGACGTTTGTTTGTTTTTACGGCAGCTACGGTGGCGGAAAAAAAAACGTAAACTAATGGCCATTAAATTACAGAAATTTACTGTAAAATAACAGACGTTAAATTACAGAAATTTACCGTAAAATAACGGTCATTAAACTACAGAAATTGTATTTAAATTAACAGACGTTAAATTACAGAAATGTACCAGAAATTACGCCATTAAATTACAGAAATTTATCGTAAAATAATGGCCATTCAATTACAGAAACTTACCGTAAAATAAGATATCGTCACCCTAGAATTATAAGGTTCTATCTGACATTTTTGTCAAAATTGAGTTATTGACATATTCTCATCAAATTATAACTTATTTACATTATGGGATTTTTTTTTATAAGTTTTTTACATTTTAAGACTTTTTAATTAAAAAAACAAATGTCACACACGTACTGTTTGCAATGGAATGCAAAAACTTTGAAGCTCAATATCTCAAAATCATTCAGAACTCAGATAGAACCTTATAATTCCAAGGTGATGATATGTTAAATTACAGAAATTTACCGTAAAATAACACCCAATAAATTACAGAAATTGTAAAATAACAGACGTTAAATTACAGAAATTTATCGTAAAATAATGCCATTAAATTACAGAAATTTACTGTAACATAATGGCCAATAAATTACAGAAACTTACCGTAAAATAAGAGATGTTAAATTACAGAAATTTATCGTAAAATAACGCCCAATAAATTAAAGAAATTTACCATAAAATAACGGCCTTTAAATTACAGAAAATTACCGTAAAAAAACAGACGTTAAATTACTGAAATTTACCAGAAATTGAAATTTAAGGAAATTTCTGTAATTTAACGTCCGTTATTTTATGGTAAATTTCTGTAACGGCCATTATTTTAAGCTTTTTTTCGGCACCCCAGCTTCCAGAAAAAAAAATTTAAATTACAGACTTTTTTTTGCAGGTAAAGGTACTGGGTGGACAGGTCAAAGTACATAAATACGAAAACAAATATATATATATATATATATATTTCAGAACAGTAGAAAGCATATTATTATGGGTCATAAACATCAAAAACTGAAATAGATAGTATAGATAGAAATAAAACAGAACAAAACCAATCAGTGGTAGGGAATGACAACAATTATAGTAATGTAATGACAGTAATAATGACAGTAAAAAAGACATGACAGTAAAAACAAGAAACATTTTGTTTGTTATTGTATAAAAATTGCTCAGAATCTCCTTTTTTTTAGCCAAGTACACTGTAACAACAGCACCCTTCACAAAATAACACAAGAATGATTTGATACCAAACAACTCATCTTTTAATCACCGAGAGAATCTTGTTAGCTGCTTTCTGCGAGTTTTAGCGAACTATCAGAAAGAAAAAAGAAAAAAGATCTCTGCAGGATTAGTCTTCGGATCGCTAGCTGTCGAGGTGTAAATTAGAGTGCCTGTAGAAGGCGAGAAAAGTCTATTAGCGACCCGATTCTGGCAAAGAAACTGGATCTGAAATGACCCTGAGGTACAGAACGGTATAACAGAGCGAAGGTTTAAGACGCAGTTGTAGACGTAAAACCTGTTACTTCAATGACACAAGGCTAACGTGATCTCACCGTAAGCTCAAGCTGGAGAGGAGATCTCTCACTGAGAACCGGACCTGACACGTCTTATGTAAACAAGAGAAATGAGAGGACCTGCCAACACTGACACAAGCACCCGCTCTAATTGGACTATCGCCTATAAGCTATTTTCTTTTTTCCGGTTAACATGGTTTCCCTGCACACTGGAAATGTTTTGTGGAAACAGATTTGTTTGTGGTTTTAATGTGACTTCTTAAGGCAAGACACTGCAGGTGAAATAGAAAATAATATCCATACTATCTAATATGTTATCCCCATGCTTCCCAGTCTATTAATTACATTAAAAATAAATAGCTATATTTATATTTAATAAAAAAATATAATAATAATATATATATATATATATATATATATATATATATATATATATATATATATATATATATATATATATATATTTCGGATTTGGAAAATCTCTGAACATACAGAAAAAAAAAAAGGAAGAAGAACTAGGCCTGGGTGATTAATTGAAAAGTAATCGAAATCGGCATTCAGAATCTATAATGGATCTAATTTTTCCAGGACGATTTTTTCGATTACTTTCCCTACCGCAGGTGGAGTCATGTGACCCTGCTCTTTCAAAGGCTGAGGCTGATACTTCTTTAGCCACTTTGCAGCCACATCTGATCTCTGGTCAAGTAGGACGATGGACCCATTTTTGAGCCTTTACTTTGCACTACATTAATGATGACTGGAAGCTGCGCCAGAGATGCCTTGAGAAGGCATATTTTCCATTACACTAAAATTATAACTTACATGAAAATATTTGTTTACAGAAGATGCAAGAAATGCACTGTTTAAAATATTATTGACAGGATAAACAAGAGATTTTTTTTATTTAGAGGAGATATTGAAATTTTCTACTTTTAATATGAAAAACACTGAAAATATATATATATATATTTTTTTTTTTTTTTCCAAAAGTGCAAGATATTTATTTTCATTTTTTTTATTTAGGCAAGTGTGTTTTAATTTCAGTTGTTCGATGTTGATGTTCAATAAATAATCATAGATAGTAGATAGTGTGTTTCCAATTATTTTAAAATCTGAAGTACTGCACCCTTCATTCAAAAATCGCTCACATGTATTATGTACGCATATTTACTGTATTTACAAAATGTGTCAGTGAACTATGAGGGTAAAAACATAAAATAAATAAATAAGAAAATCGTTCATTAATCATAATCGAGTTAAAATGTTCAATTAGTCGAGATTTTGGATTTCAGGCCAAATCGCCCAGCCCTAGGACCACACAATAGTAATAACAGTTTCATATAATCAGACAAATTGTGTATCCACAAATCCCTCGGTAAAAACACTTACAGTACAGGTGTGAACAAAACTGTAGACTTTGGTCCACTAAAATTAATGAGATGTATGGCTCAGTGCATGAATTTCATGTCAAAACCTGTCAGATTTGAGATTTTGGATCTTATGGCTTTTCATCGTAAAATTATTTAAATATTTCAGTGTAATGCAATGTAAAAAAAAATATAATTAGTAGCAGTATACAGTGCTCACACATACAGGTACACCCCTTACAAATCTATATTTTTAATAGGAAGCTATACAATATTATATTTGTGCATATGCATTAGATTAGTCAGTACTGAAGCCAAATCTGGAGCTTATCTAACAAAATGACTTGCAATAACGGTCCAAAAACTAGTCCACCCAAATTTATGTTATATAAAAATATTAAATACAAACTTAAAAAGAGGAAAAATCAAGAGAAGCAAACAAATTGAAAAATTTTGTTGAAATTTTGTTGGTCGTAATTTGTTTTGCAATATTTTGCTTGAATTTAATTGTGTTTTCTTTCAATTTCTAAATATAGTATGTTTGGTGACTAAAATATTATTTTAATAAATCTATCTGTTTAATAAATCTGTTTTGTTTAAATGCACCAACATATATTGCCTATATTCACTGATAAATGGATAAAAATATTCATTTTCAAAATGGGGTGTACTCAATTATGCTGAGCACTGTAAATTATATTATTTATATATTATTTGTATATTATATTTATTATTTAATCAAGCTTTTTCTGTAGTTTTTGATTATAATACATATTTTAAAATACTATTTTGTTTCTCCTGCATTGAGACATGAATCTTCATGTAAAAAAAATAAATGTTTTTATTAATTTGTGTATTTTGAGGGCGACACGGTGGCTCAGTGGTTAGCACTGTTCATTCCGCTGTGGTGACCCCTGCTGAATAAAGGGACTAAGCCAAAGGAAATTGAATGAATGTGTATTCTGAAGGATTTTATTGAGGGAAGTGCTTATGCATAATTTATTTGCATGAATATACAAAATTTAATCTACAAAAAAACAAGTTTTCAGAATTATGCATTGATAAAAGGAGAGCCAAAATCCTCCCTGTAAAAACAGTAGAATTTAATATGTTAAAAAAAGTGAATTTTGAGCTTGGCTTCATCTATCGTTCATATTTTTGTGGTAGATATCTATGCAAATGAGCACATATTTATTTATTTATTTAAATAATACCACATCTGCATATTTAAACATTACATTTTAGCATACTAAATACAACACAGTGAAAAAAAGAAGAAACTCTTAATGTAATCAAGGGGCGGCACGGTGGCTCAGTGATTCAAAACACAAGTATCGCCTCACAACAAGAAGGTTGCTGGTTTGGTTTCCCCCACAGTCCAAAGACATGTGGTATAGGTGAATTGAATAAACTAAATTGTCCGTAGTGTATGAGTGTGTGTGAATGAGAGTGTATGGGTGTTTCCCAATACTGGATTGCAGCTGGAAGGGCATCTGCTGTGTAAAACATAAGCTGGAATAGTTGGCGGTTCATTCCACTGCGGCAACCTCTGAAATAGAGACTAAACTGAAGAAAAAATGAATGAATGAATAATGTAATCAAGCCACTTTGAAATTACAATGATTATTGGGTTGTTAATTTCTGTTTACCCTAAAAAGTACTATCAGGAATATGAAGAAGAAAATGTCATGTTGCCTTGCAAATGAAATGGATATTTGGCCACAAACTTTACATTTACAGTACAGTTTGTTATTGTGTCTCTCTCTGGAATTTTCCATTTGCAAGCTGTGGTGCGTTGGCTGCGCTAAAGCTGCCTTGTGCTGTAAGCAAGAGTGAAACTACACACTAGACATCAAACTTCATAACATCCTCCATCCACAAGACACCAGGCCACCAGAGACCAGTGTTTTGTGTGTGGTAAGCAGCAGGCCCTGGAGGACAAGAGCATAGATGTCTGTTTGTTTCACTTACTGCCACTCATAAATTTCACTTACTTCAACATAACAAGTGTTGCTTAAAAGACACTTGTCAATATCAAACTATGTAGTGAGTTGAATTGACAGAAAGAAAAAAAAGAATGAATAAGATTTATGTCAATACTAGGAATGTAAAGATGTGTGTATAGTAGGGCTGCACGATATTGGAAAAATCTGACATTGCTATATTTTGTTTTACTGCAATAAACAGTGCGATATGAATACACCTCAGATGCCTTAAATAACTCTATTTGCAAAGTGTTCATTCATTTAGACTGATTGCAATAGGGGATTGAATCATGCATAAAAATAATTTGGTAACACTTTAGGTCACAATTCATGGTATTAACAAACCATTAACTAACACTACTAGCTTAATAAATGACTAATTAGTAGGCCCACACGGAATCTGCGCGCGCAGAATTCCGCAGATTTTCTGCAGATTTTCTGCAGATTTTCTGCAGATTTTCCGCAGATTTTTAGCCCATCATTAATTCTGTTTATTTACTTAAAGTTAACTATTTACAGGTAATCTAATTGGATTTGCATTTTAAACATTAAATACAAGTTAAAAGATATTATTTTTTATTTAACATATTAAGGTTTTAGTTCTGATACTCCCAAAATAATTCCGCAGAAATCCGCAGATTTTTACCAAAATTCTCTGCAGAAATAGCAAAAAACGTCCGCAGATTCCGTCTGGCCCTGCTAATTAGCTGTTTATTAATGGTTAGTAAGGTAGAAGTTGGGTTTAGGATTTGGGAAGGATTATGGATGCAGAATAAGCTCATACTTTATAACCACTAATGAACAGGTCATATTTTATTAACAGGCAGGTAATAAGTTCAATTCAATTCATTCAATTCATCTTTATTTGTATAGCGCTTATACAATGTAGATTGTGTCAAAGCAGCTTCACATGGAAGATTATAGTGAATTGAAACAAAGTCAGTTCAGTTTTCAGTTTTTGCAATAAGCCAGTTAATAGCATGACTTGTGACCTAAACTAGTTTTACCAATAATTGTAATAAATTACAAGTATTGTTGCTTTAAACAGTATTCAGGTACAAAAATTGGAAACAAATCACATGTAAAAACATTATATAGTCTTCATTGTACAAATAATAAAATAAAATGTATGTTTATTGAAGGTACAAAATGTACAATTTCTTGTCCCTGAATGCTTTAATCTCTTGCATGTTTATACAGTCACAGGCCTTAAAAACACAGGCAGATAAAAACTGATGGTAACACTTTATAATAACTATGTTAATAAATGCTTTATTAACTCAACTTCATCCAGTTTTGTGACCCTAATCTAAAGTAAGGACTATTTATGCTTCATAAAACCCTTATTAATGACAATTAAAGGCTCAGTATCAAATGAACAAAAAATGCAATCTTATCTAAAAAGTAAAAATTACTGTAAAGTTTAAACATTGCTGAATAACAGGAGTGTCAAAATACGACATCAAATTGGATAAAACAACAGCAATATAATAATTTAACAATATAATAAGATGCAATGTTTAAACTGTACAGTGATTATATTTTAGATAAGGTTGCAAAGAATATTTTTTTATTTGAGATACAGTTTATTTGTGTATCTTCAAATAAATGGAAATGAATAATGTCGTTTATGTTCTTTTTTCCTGTTTAAAATTTAACTGAGCTTTTAATTGTCATTTATAAGGGATTTTTAAAGTATAAATAGTCCTCACTTTAGATTAGGTTACAAAACTGCATGAAGTTGAGTTAATAAAGCATTAACTCATTAGTATAAGTATATGTAACTATTAGTATATGCCTGAATAATAAGATTTAAAAATTTTAATTTTAATAGTTTATTAATAATTTACTAACTCATTCTGAATGATCTTTAAAAAAAATACCAACTATGCTTAAATAATTTGTAGCTGCAGTTATAAACTGCTTACTAACGTCTATTAATGTAGAGTTAATGCTTAACAGATTAAGAATTCCCTATATGCTAATAATTAATAAATGGTTTACAGTGTGTAGTTATTATAAAGTGTTACCAAACTGATTTCTATGGCTAAAAACTATGGCTTCAGGTCAATCCCAACTCAATGTTGCACATCCTGCGATGTGACTATTGCAGATGCACACGTTGAAATATCGATGCTGAAACGATATACTGTATTGTGCAGCCCAAATAGGTAGCAAAGGTTTTCAAGTTGTGTTTTCAGAATAAATACAGTTTTAACCACACCATGTGCATAATGTAAATTCAAATGTATTTAAATAATATTTAAATAATATTTAAATTACAACTAAAACAAGTTTGAATGTCTTAAAGGGATAGTTCAATCAAAAATGGAAATACTGTCATAATTTACTCACCCTCCACTTAACCTGTGTAAGTTTCTATTTTCATGACATTTTTATTTAATTTATTATTAATATTAATTTATTTAATTATTAAATAAATAACCCAATAAAGCACCAAATATTTTAACTCAATCTTTGGGTTAAATAATTAACTCAACGTTTTTTAGAGTACACAAAAGAAGATATTTTGAAATATGCTAGTAGCTGGCACCCATTGACTTCCTCTGTATTTTTTTTTTCTATATGTAGTTTGATGAATGCCAGCAACCAGCCTTCTTAAAAATAACTTATTTTGTGTTTAACAGAAGAAAAAAACTAGATACATTTAATAGTTTTAAAACCAAATGATGAGGTAACTTTAATTTGGGGGTGTACTATCCTTTAATTATCATGAGCAATGCGAATGCTTAAATCCCAATCAATGTTAATGACTATAGTATGACTATATTATTCATTCATTCATTTATTTTCGGCTTCGTCTCTTTATTAATCTGGGGTCGCCACAGCGGAATGAACTGTCAACTTATCCAGCATACTGTATGTTTTACACAGCGGATACCCTTCCAGCTGCAACCCAGTACTGGGAAACATCCATACACACTCATTCACACTCATAAACTATGGCCAATTTAGTTTATTCAATTCACCTATAGCGCATGGCTTTGGACCGTGGAGGAGCACCTGGAGGAAACCCATGCCAACATGAGGAGAACATGCAAACTCCACACAGAAATGTCAACTGACGCAGCTGGGACTCGAACCAGTGACCTTCTTGCTGTGAGGCAACCACTGAGCCACAGTGTCACCATGACTAAATTATATAATAGTGTTTTGCAACTTTCAAAATCTCAGAAAAAAAGAGTAAAGTCTCTCATCAGATTGCATTGCAAAATGTCACTCGTTATCACTTTGGGCTGTACTATCCCTTTAAGAAATCCCCAGGAAATGTGTCCAATTGGGGTCAGTTATTAGTTGACGATATTGCTAACCTAGACTTACAGACAACACAATTTAAAACGATCCCAAGAGAAATCAACTGCCACGCCCAAAAAACTCCATTAGCCGAACCAATCATTTTTTTCTCTCTCAGAAACAGACATCGCTCTCTGATTTCCCAAACCTCATATCACTGAGGAGAAAACAGAATGAAACACAGAAAAGAAAAACATGATCCAATTTTTCACATATTCAGAGATAATTGTCACAACATGGGATTTTCTGTTCTGATTGTTTTGGGTTGGAGATTAGCGGCGCAGCTAATCTTGCTAATTAGTGCTAACAGCGTTACTCACTTGACTCCCCAGTGAGACGGGGACTCCTGCAGACTCAAGAGTTAAGAAACCAACGTGGCTGAACATGCAAATGAGCTCAATGCGGACCGGGCTTCACGGAAAAGCCGGCCCGGACACAAAAAAATGGCGTGCCCCAAGGTTCATAACGCTTCAATCACTCAATCTCATTGGCTTATGTGGGTCGAATAACAGATGCACATGTGGGTCAAAGGGAACCCCCGTTGTCAATCACGAGACAAAAGTAGAGAGAGAGAGGTCATTTGTATATGAACTCATTAGAGAAAGTAGCGGGGGGTCATTTTTACATCTCCTTCTGTCCTTGAGGCGATATGTATGAAAAATGAGAGGTAAGTCTCAGAAGGCAGCGGCCACGCTTGACCCGAAAAAAAGAACCCGCTTTGACGTTCCAGCTAAATGGATAGGTGATGACAGAGCTACAATACAGGCCGCTTCACAAGTTATACAAACACAAAACAACCAAAAAAAAAAAAAAAGGAACAGAGAATCCTGTTTGGTCTGAAAACGCCTCGACGTGGAAACCAGTGAAGTGCATAACTGTCAAGGGGAATCGGAGTCTCGGCGGCTCAGGGACCGGTCGATTGTGCTAAGATCGCATAAAGCATCCTCATTCGCTCTCTCTCTCCATTTGTCATTCTCCTTCCTCACCCGACCGACTCGGAAACGCTCCCCCCCCACCACCACCACCACCACAAACCCATCCCTCACCGAAATACCCACCGCAAATAAGCTATGCATGAGTCAACACAAAAGGAAATTGAGCAAACGCGAGGCGTGTTTGCGCGGCATCTGCTTTGAGGGATTGCAGTGTGACTAAATAGGCAGCTTTCTGTCGGTCAGCCCATCCACACCTGCCTCCCCAGCTGGACCGCCGCGCTCTCCTCCGCACACAGCCCGATCCAAATAACTCCCAGCTGCCGACTGTATTTTTAGCCCCGGCTTTTATTTTCACACCTGCTGGGAGTGTTTTCACAGTCGACTTTGGGCTTTCCCCCCTCTGGCTGCGGGCAGGTACAGTAAATGGAAACACATGTTGTTTACTCATCAACTTTCATCAGGCTGTTTGCGCGAAGAACAGGCCTGTATCTGGCGAGGGCCTGGTTTCCAGGAGCTACGTGACGATTCATCCTTTTGGACGGGTGATTCTGAAGAGATATGCACCTGCGTATTGAAAGCGTGTTGTGACAGCTGGGTACACGGACGTTTTTTGTTAATGTCGCACTGGACTTCGTGACAGGATTTATACTGACACCTAGTGGTATGGAGGAAGCTGCATATAGAAGAAGTAGTTAGCTATTATTAATCTATTACAAAGGTGCACAGTAATTAGCAGGTTTACATGGTTAATGAAATAGTATTAAGTTAGTCAGGTGATCAAAAAATGTCAGCACAAATTAGACTAACCACTTCTTTACAAATCAGTTTAAAATGTATACAACAGTGATGAAGGAAAGATGGAAAATGTAGTGTTTGGAAAGATTTACAGAGGACAATGTTTTCAAATGGACAGAGTGGATCAGTCTTATATTGTTGGTCCTATTGTATATGTTCATGCCTATAAACTGAAAAGGCATAAACATTGCATAAACATTTTCACAAAATTGTGGCTTTATAGTATCTTAAATACTGTTTTTAAAAACTTTTTTTGAATTTGTTTTTAAAACTTAGGGTAGCATAAAGCTGTTGTCATGCAAGTAAATGTTCAAGATACATACATGTTGTCATATTTTTGTGTTATGTAAACATTTCCTACATTATAGTTTACTGGGCTACTAACAAAACTTATTTGGAATAATAATTCAATCATTGATTTTCTTTTCGGCTTAGTCCCTTTATTAATCTGGGGTCGCCACAGCAGACTGAACCGCCAACTTATCCAGCATATGTTTTACGCAGCAGATGCCCTTCCAGCTGCAACCCATCACTGGGAAACATCCATACACTCTCATTCACACTCATACACTACGGACAATTTACCCTACCCAATTCACCTGTACCCCATGTCTTTGGACTGTGGGGGAAACTGGAGCACCCAGAGGAAACTCGAGCAAACACGGGGAGAACATGCAAACTCCACACAGAAATGCCAACTGACCCAGCCGAGGCTTGAACCAGTGACCTCCACTGCGCCGCCCGAATATAAATTTAAACATATTAAAATGACACTTAAATTATATATAAAATAAAACTAATTTGTAAATCTTAAAGGGCTAGACAGTGCTACCCACTGTGCCACCGGGCCGCCTTGGAATAATAATAATAATTAGAATAATAAAACTATGCTAAAAATACTTTCAAAACCATATTTAATCTACTATATAAACAGTATATATATATATATATATATATATATATATATATATATATATATATATATATATATATATATATATATATAGTAAAAACTCATCAGTAACAATGACATCCAGACACACACAAACACACAATTGAAGGCAAAATTATTAGCCATCCTGTGAAAATCTCTCTTTTTCACATATTTCCCAAATGACGTTTAACAAAGTGAATGTTTAACAAAAAAAAATCACAAAAAAAAAAATGCATGGCCAATATTATTACCAATTAATTTATTACTTCTTTAAGATTTGTTTTTATTAGCTTCAGAACAAACCACTGTTTTCCAATGACTGTCTAATCAACCTTACTTGCCCAATTAACTTAATTAACCAAGTTAAGCCTTTAAAATTGTAATTTAAACCGATTACTAGTATTTTGCAAAATTACCAACGCAATATGATGTAGTCATCGTAAAAAAGACAAAAGAAATTAGTTATTAGGAATTAGATATTAAAGCTATTATGCTTAAAAAACTTCTCTCCATTAAACAGTAAACCAATAACAATTGAACATTATATATTAGGGCTGCACAATTTATAGCAAAATTATCATCATCGCGGTATTATGTATTACGGTGTATCGTTATCGCAGTCATGTGTGATAAATTACATTTATTTTAAAACATTTGTTGTTTATCTAAATTTGACCAATTACATAAGGCCTTACTATCTTCATCCCCACCACCCCAGTAGTTGCTGTTCTGCAATTGGCTGGACAGGCCCAAAGATGAACCCAGAACTGAAAATAAATACCATTTTTTAAGCCATTTTAAGAAAAGAAAAGAAAAGCAGTCAAATATTTTTTTTTATAGATTTATCATACTGCGTGCGGTAGAGGTTTGAAGGCACCTTGACACATTTATTTTAGTTTGAATTAGAATGTATTAGATCAGAAAAATACATTTTAAACATTTAATTTTAATATCGTTAAATAAATTATTTAAATCTGTAGCATTTTCTAAGGAAATGTTATATCGTAAGAAATATCATTATTGCAATACTATAAACACACAATACTAATATCGCATATTGCATATTTTTCCAGTATCATGCATATATACAATGTATTTACATTAAATATACAGTTGAAGTCATAATTATTAGCTCTTTCCTTTTCAAATATTTTCCAAATGATGTTTAACAGATCAAGGAATGTTTCACAGTATGCCCTATAATACATTGTTGAGTCATATGTGTTTTATTTTGGCTAGAATAAAATCAGTTTTTCATTTTTTAAAACCATTTTAAGGTCAAAATTATTAGACCCCTTAAGCAATATTTTTTCGATAGTCTACAGAACAAACCACTGTTATACTATGACTTGCCTAATTACCCTAACCTGCCTAATGAACCTAATTAACCTAGTTAAGCCTTTAAATGTCACTTTAAGCTGAATACTAGTATCTTGAAAAATGTTTAGTAAAATTTTATTTACTGTCATCATTTAAAAGATAAAAAGAGTCAGTTATTAAAAATGAGTTATTAAAACTATTATGTTTGGAAATGTGCTAAACAAAATATAAACAAAATATGAATAAAAATTTAACAGGAGGGCTAATAATTCTGACTTCAAATGTATATATATATATATATTATTTTGTAGTCTTGTGTAAATGCACATGCATTTGTACATATTAAATTAAACATACTTTTTATTTCTTCAAGACTAAAACTTTTTAATGAAGCAAAAAAAATGCACCTTTTTAATGCATGCAGACACTGAGCCATCTCCAGTGCGCACGACAAACAGTGCACTTGACAAAATGATTTAAGCATGCCACAGTGGCACTTGGTATGATCTGGGCCAGCGCCGACATTAGCATGATAATGAATGCCGATTCCGACACCCGGAAATCTAGAAAGAGGATTTTTGTAAGAGCGCTGCAGGCAAGAAGCTGAAATATGCTGGGGGAGTGGGAGGTTTCGCTTCATCTTCTCCATCCTCGCGTACAGCTGGTTAAGGCTAGAGATGGTGGGATTTCATTATGAGTCTGACCTAGTTGAGAGTTTCCTCCAGAGACTCCAGATACTGGGACTGGCTGTAGTTTCTCAGCGCCTGGTGAAGAGGAGACGAGGGAGACGGGCAGACAGGATTTCGCTGTTGACTATGGGACAGCGCAGTGTGGTTACAAAGCATGACTGTGCTTTGGCTCTGGGGCTTTATGAGCACCGTCTCACATGCTTTTTAGCTCGGTGAGCCCGAGCTTCTTCATTTGAGTTGGTCTGTGTTAAACTCACATAGGCTTCTGTCAAGGTTTAGATTTGACCTTCTCTAAAGTGTGTAGGGGTTGTAAAAATAAGCACAAGAGAAAAGGCTTTTTGAAGTGGTTTGGATCTGAAACTGTCAATGAATGAAAATGAAGACCTGTAGAGAAAAGAAAGAAGAATAAAACGACCCTGCCACTGCACTGTACACTATAGTGAGTGGGGATGGGTATCGTTAAGGTTTTAACGGTATTACTACTTTTATCAATACTATTTATCGGTTCGGTACTTTAACGGTTCTCCTATCGGTACTTTTTGTAGTGTTAACAGAATTACCAACACTTTATTTTATTATTATGTTTTAATGTAATATAAAACGAAACCAATAATTGTAAAACAAATAACATTTTTCCTGTGAAGAATGTACAATGGTTTGAAGGAAAATGACTCTTATTTTTTAGCCATTCTTCTGAAGAAGAATCTACATGTTTGGCTTTTCTTGCAGAAGTCAGGACCTTTCTTGGTTTACTGTGCTCCCTGCAGTTGAAAATACACTCTTTGAGTTGCAAAATGCAGTTAAATAATCAGCTGAGGCCTCAGATCAACCTATTATGGATCAAACAAATGCAATGATTTACTTGATTTTTGCATAATGATAACTACACACCAAACTGAGGCTTTTATTTTTTAGCTATATAGACTATAAAACATGTATGCAAATCAATGCAATACTACATGTAAAAAACAAAATTACTATATGCTATAGTAGCCTATAGGTCAACATATGCGCCTTGTCGTCTCATCACGCGCAGACCGCGCATGAACCGAGACAGAGGAAATAAAAGTGAAGCTCTAAGTTAAAATCAGAAGCTCAAGACCTAAACTTTAAAATAATGACTTCTATTAAAATGTTGACAGAGGTTTGTGATATAGCCTGCTAAATACAGCAGAGCATTAATTAAATGCATAATTTCCATGGAGCGATCGATTTAAGGTAACAAAAAAAAAAAAAAACATGATTGAAAAAACAGCCTTATTCTAATATAAACAGGCGGTTCTTAAAAAGATCAGTCAGTGTTTTCGTTTTGTAATCTAAATTTGTAATTTAAGTGAAACTATATGGGGCAGGCCTGTTTATTTTATTCTTTTTATTTAGTTTATACTTTTTTATATGCTGTTGGGAACACTGCAGGTGCGTGAAGATGTACTGTTGTTAATGTGTTTTTCATTTGTCTTTCTGCAGTTAATGCACTATCGAAAGATGCTTAGACAGATTGCTTGCGTTTCCATCTCTGCAAGGAAACAACTTGTTGCGTTTGTTGCAACGAGCATTGTTGGTGTCCACTCGCGAAATACAACCTCTTGACCATTTCGTTGTCTCCGCCACTTCGCACTCTATTAAGCACAAGCTCAATTAAGGCCTATTGTTGTGTGTGCAACATTTGTATATTTATAAGTCACAAGTTTTAATTTGGTAGAAGTATCAATAATAACTATAGCAACAACAATAATAATAATAATAATAATAATAATAATAATAAACATTCCAATTCCAAGTGTATTTTGAATTACACTGTACATGTAAAATGTAACAGTTTGGCAAAAAAGCTGTTTTTTTTAGTTCCTTCTTGTTGCACCATGATAAATTGTAATTTGATGTCAATAAAAAAAAAATCAAAAAACAAATTCATGCTGTTCCTCAGTGAATATCCATAAGACAGATGCTGACAAACAGGTGCAGAATAATGACAATTGAAATAAAGCAAGAGCTGCCATTCTAAAATGTAAAAAGAGTCACTTTATATTCCATTCCAGTGTCTTCTAAAAGCAAACGGAATTTGTGAATAAATGAAAAACAACAAAGAAATAAATTAAGTATTAAGTCAAAGCAGACAAATGTTACCCTAAAATGACTATTATTATTATTATTATTATTACTATTACTACTACTAATAATAATAATAATATTATTAATAATAATAATAATAATAATAATAATAATAGAATTCCTCAGACAACACAGAATATCTAAAGAATTGACAATAAAAAAAACGTACCGCTGTAAAAATTTCTGGAGAGCACCAAATATGTCCCAGGAGCTACGTTTTTTTTTTTTTTTTTTTGCAGTTTTTGTTTTTGCGAATCCACCAGAGGTCGCTGTGTATGATTTTTCAGATCTCAAATTTCTCTCACGAGTGCCATTCGTGCCTGCTCTTCTCGCAAATTCACCAGAGGCCACTTTCGACTGGGTGATTGACTGACTGAATCACCCACCCTCCTCCTTTCCTAAACCAAACCAATTGTGTTTTAAAAAGCAACGATTGACCCGCACACCCACTTCCCTAAACCCAACTGACAGTTTTAAAAAGCAATCCAGAAAAAGAAAAGTGCCTGATATTTACCACATTCTCACTCTGTTATTTACTTGTGTATTTAATTTTTTGGCTTCTGTTTTTGTCTTACCCGCTTTCTAGAACCATTCCTCACAAGACTCGAACCACATCATCATGGTCAACTCCTCTCTGCATCTCCAGTCCGCCGGCTTACATGGTGAGCTAACTGGACAAACTAGTAACAGCGGAAAAAGCCATCTATACGGAGGTAAGTGGTGAGCTGGTAAGCGCGAAAAGGAACAGCATCATACCACCCCCTAGCATTACTTTTAAAGATGAAATGCAGCCATACATACTTCTGGCTAAACAATTTGAGATCTCCAAAAATGTATATAGGGCTATGTATTCATGTTGAATAGCACAAGCGCTGCCATTACAAAATGTAAAAAAAAAGTCACTTTATATTCTGTTCCATTCTTTCCAAAATCAAACCTTTGGAATTATTATGGGACTAAGTGAAAGCCCAAACAAATGATAACAAGAAAAAAATCAAGATAAAAGTTAAAACTGATCAATTTTACTAATAATCATAATAATAATGATCAAAGTAATGATGTTCCTCAGTCGATGAATCAGAGATGCTTACAGACAGGTGCAAAAAATTAAAATTGGATTTCAAATTAATTTTTTATAACATTTATATTCCATTCATATGAACATCTGAAATTAGTATGTAAAAAAAAATATCAAGCAACAAGTCAATGTTACTCTGAAGCAGGTCGCACACCAGAAGCGCCGCTCTGCGACGCGACGCACCGCGCAGTGCCACACATTTCAGAATTCTACACATAGGTTTCTATCAGGGAACGCACACCGGCGCCGCAAGTCGGCGGCTGTCCGTGGCACCTAGCCACGACTCAGGACACTGTTCATATTTCTGCCGCGCCACAGAGCCCCATCTTAAGAACCCCTTAACTGTCATGTGCGTGTCGTGTCACGGCGCTGAGCAGCGCATTCGGTGTGTGACGCCCTTAATTTTTACTACTACTACAACTACTACTACTACTAAAATTAATAGTAATAATAATAAAACTAGTCAGTATCTACAGTATCTACAGTTTATTTATAAACTAATTTCGAGAGGATCACGTGCTTATGATTGCTAGCGGCTGGACCCACATTATCCAATTCACTATGCACCAATCAGATGATCCCTAAGCTATTACAAATACCCCGGGTTTCATATCACCGCTATCTTCGTTTTGAAGAATCCCCCCTTCCACCCCAACTCCTCCTCTTTCCTAGATGGGTGACACGGTGGCCCAGCGCTTAGCGCTGTTGCCTCACAGCAAGAATGTCAATGTTTCTAGGCTTTAGCAACCAGCGGGCATTTCTGTGCAGAGTTTGCACGTTCTCTCCCCCATTAAAAACATGCAACCTAAGTTATTGATTAATCAACACTATAAATTTGCTCCCTATCTAGTACCTATCTCGTTAAAGAGAACTACTATCTGCTCTTCAATCACTACGACAGGGGAGTTCTCGAGATCTACCTGAGCTCGATGTCCCCTCTCGCCTTGCAACGGGAGGGAGCCACGGGCTCGAGGATCTCATGAGCTCAGGGCTCTCTCCCGGGACACCATGCCAAACAAGCTTATAATTATTCATCAGCCAAGTGTGAACTTGAAATAATGACGAGCATATTAAAACAAGATTTTCCATTCTAAAACATAAAAAACTGTCTTTAAATTCCATTGTAGAGCACTCTAAAATCAAACATCATGATTTAATATGTGAATAAGTGAAAAAAAGCAAACAAAAGAATAAATCAAGGAAGAAGTCAAAACAGATATAGTTTCTTCTCTCTCTCCTGCAGGTGTGTGTTTGGTTCTTTCTCTCTCCATCTGGTGTGTCAGATCCAGCTAGCCTTTATCAGAGGGGTTGAGGGGAAATGTGCTCGAGCCAGATTAGCCTCTGCTCTGTGCCAAGGTTATAAACAGCCTGTTATCGGCCTCCCAAACACAGTAATCCGCACTGTATCAGCACCCAAACATATGGGGCCACACAAAGAGCGATAGGCCCTGACGGACACCTCATTTTAATTGCGACGAAAACAGTGCTCCAGGAGAGCGGGGAGTATATATTTCCCAGCCTCCTTGTGTCGGAGATGTACATACACCGTGTTTCAAGATGAGGGGTTTTGTGTCGCCTCCGAAGGTCATTATTCATTTTCCTTGTTTAACTTCTATCACACTTATTCAGCTTAATTGATCTTTGTTCAGCGTTCAATCTGGTCCCGGGGCTTTCATCTGGCCTGATACTCAATGTTATCTGAGACACTTCTGACTTCATTTTAAGCAGCAGCCGTGATTAATATTCATCGGGGCTTCGGTTCATTCAGTTCGGAAACATAAAAGAGGACTACATAAACGCGCACACGTGATGGGACACTTCATGTGAGATAAAACACCTTTTTTTAAATAATACAGCGCTAATTGAAAAGAGCAAGCGATGTGCTTGCGAATACGGAAACCGAGGTGATATTATGTGTGAATTGAAAGATATGGATTATATCCAGTGACTTTGGTTTTCTCTGGCATTACAGAGGACAGCGATATAACAGTTTTACATGAAAATATCATCATGGTAGTACAACAGGCATTCAATGAAATAGGCATGGGATGATAACTGATTTCAAGGTTTACTGTTTTAAAACCACAAAAAATGTTCTGTTATACCGTTACTAAGGCGTATATATAAGGTTTTTAATGTGTTTTTTTTTATGTTTTATTAAATCTGTGTTATTAAAACTAATAAAGACAGCAGAATTATTTAGCCTGACATATACAAAATATTATAAATCTTTTGGAAATGTTGGAATATTTAATCAATTCCATGCATGTTCAATAAAAAAAAAAAGGCCAGGAGAGGGTTTTCTTCAATGTCAAAAATATTAGTAATTTATTAGGTACAAATGAATAATTCAATGAACATAATTCTGGTTATCCCCAATGCAATGCAATAATTACATTCAGAAGGTGCGCAACAAATTTACATTTCCCTGGCTCCAGCATTTATACACAGCTGATATGAAAAGGGGGAGTTTCATGTAACTTGTCACTAGTCAAGTCCTCTGGTGCCTGCACCCAAACATACTTCCTCTTTTCTTTAAATTTTCTGCACAACATTAAAGCAAAAGACTTCTCAACTGCAAATAGTCTGTGTTTAGTTTCAGCACATATTTGCTTCAACAGGACAGCTAAGTGAGAAGTTTTCCAGCTCTATCTGTCAGCCAGTGGCAGGAAATTTCTACTTCTGCAAAACTGCTTCATTAGTATGCAAAGAAGTTTAGTTAATATATCACTCAGCACTACAAAATACAATTGTTTAGTGAAAAGTAAAAGAGACAACAGTAATAATAAAAAAATAAATTCTCTCTCCGACAGAAAATAAAATATATTGTCTTCATGGGGGGGAGCAGTAATCATAATACCATGATACCGTGATATTTTTATTCGAGGTTATCATACCATCAAAAACTTATATAAGCCCATGCCTACAGTGAAAATATCTAAAATTCTGTCTGATCAGCTGAGAATTCCCTGTGTTTAGTATTCATATTTAAGAATGAATGGCATACAATTTCAAAAAAAAGATAAGAAATCTGACTTCATACTCTCTAAAATATCATGGGTTATTTCAAACTATTTATTTTTTTAAATTATTGGTTTGGTATGGATTGTTTCAACTGACTTTCTACAGAGGGCAGCCAGATTTAGCAGTAAAAACTACAAAAAAAAATGAGTTTTAGGTAAATTTATTTTTAAAACAAGCCAAATAATCTATCAATATAGTAAGCAAAATAACCGTTTTCACTTTGAGATAAGATTAGTTTGCTTACCCCATGGCCACTGTCAGCTGAGCTATCTATAATATTATCATATGTATATAATATGGTCATCAAGATTAAATTTTGTTTGCTACTCAAATGGGGGAAATACAACATTTTTTGGAATTATTTAGAATTATTTACAATGAAATCCTAATTCTGTATTTTTGTGTTGTCTTGTAGCCGAATTAATGTAGAGTGGGTTTCAAGCAGCAGCCAACAGCAAACTCCTATGAAAAGATGTTCAAAAACTTTCTGCCAGTGAGTGGGCAAATTATTTCACACAATGTACTTCTTGTGCTCAAATAAATCACTCATACTGTACTATACATTTATGTTTATTGTTTTACAATTTAAAAAAAAAAGTAGTATGTGTAAAGACTAAAAAAGTTTTTAGAAACCTTCAGTACACGTGTGGTCAACAGACTGCTTCTCCACAAACAAGGACAGGGAGAAAATCACAAGACATTGTCTCAGAAAAAGAATTCCAGAAATTAAATTTTTTCATACCTATTTTTTTTTTTTTTTTTTGTAGCTTACTGGGTTTAAGAACTGTTGCTATTTAAAGTTAGATAGGTGTAAATCCCCAAAAGTGAGTGCTGGCTAACAGGTTAAGGAAAAACTGACTTAATTATTTCTAAATAAAAGACGATATTTACTACTTGCCTAGAAAATGCTTCTTGATCTAAGAATTTTTAGATATTATAACTAGAAACTGGAAATCTGAGTAAAAAAAGCATATGGCATTGATAGCTATAGGAATATTGTCATGGTTGTAAAATGTTACATGACATCAAGAGCAATGAATAAAAATAAACAGCACTGTCTCCACTTTGAAATCCCATTGTATAGAATGCAAATGCATGTATGAATTACCCTGGATTGACAATGCATGGCTTGACACAAGCGCAGTGTTGCTGACGTGCCTGGGAAACTCATCCACGGGATGAAGCAATAAATTGCTAAATTTTTATATACTGCCCACAGATTTAAAAGTCTTGTTCAATAAAGTTTAAAATGTCACAGAGGGGCAATAACCAAGATCGCATAAAAGCTCAGGCCACGGAAAGCTATGCAAAAACGCCACAATCCTTTTCCTTCAACGCAATAAACTTTTACACATTTCAATCGGCCATAAAAAAAATGGTTTTGCTGGTTGTCAGCGGGGGAATAATTGAGACATTTTTATTAATATTAGCACATCATCCAACAGACCCTTTTTTGCCACGTCAACCTGGCTTCAGCCCATATTGTTGAAGAAGCACTTACAAAATGTATTTTAATGTGATTTGAAACTGAAAAATGTAGATCTATTTACAGTTTATGCACATATATTACAATTCTGTGGACTGACATATTTGGAGTGGCAAAGAAATACAGTGATACAAAGAACAAAATTCATAAAATATCAGGATATTATGCAAGTTTATCAGAAAGTATGACAGGAAAAACGTTAGTTATAATTACACAGACATCAATACCACTTGTTTAGACTTGTAACTCTTATACATTAAATGTACATTTCACAAAATAGTATGTTTATGCCTAAATGCGTAATATTATGCTTAACAATATTATGGTTAATGTTAAATCCGTGTTCTATGCACTGGATAAAATCAAGAATTTAATTTCAAATCTAAATGAGAAAGTGAATCACAATACAGCAGTTTTTCAATGCTAACCGTTGATCAAATCAGGTTACAGCATTCACATGAAGGGAATCTTCACAGATTTTCTGTCCTCTAACATGCACGCATAAGATGATTTGAGAAGTGTGGCACATTCAGAGCGAGAAGCTTACACAGCAGATTGTCACTGACATTTCAACAGGTAATGTTTACATTTCTTAGCTAGCATGCTAGTAGAACTCACCACTCAAGACGGAGGATATTTCTTGCAGAGCTTCTCTTTGTTATTATAGCTGTTGTACATTTTCCAAGATGTTACATGCAGTCATGTTGCAAGAATTGCATGTATGCTGTGAAAACGTCCACAAGCAGTTCCTCCATGTGTGCTGTCTGAAGGATCCATACAGCAGCTTATTACAATACTGCACATTTGCTATTGAGAAGTACTGGCATAATCATTTTTCAAATTCAAAATAAATATCAAACAGGTTTGATGTGATCACAGCAGATATGAGAAGGCTGAAAGTAGATCTGGGGATTTAAGATTCAGCCAGTAAACTGTAACATCGAACATCTTTTATGACCAGATAATCTGTAATAAACGTCAAAGATTTCATTATGTGAACCAAATGTTGAGATGAATATATATATAAAACTGCACAAAACTCCTACGTAACACATTACTTGATGGAGGCGTTCATAAGATAGTCACAAAAACGTTATAATCATGACATGACATATCTCATGAATATGAATGAGATATTACGATTGCATATGACAACTGTCATTAAGTGTCATTTGCTTAGTTTTTAATCTTAAATGCAAGGATGACATTGTTTGGGATGTTGATGTAATGACAAATACACCATAACCACAGTGCGAATTATATATTAACAATGGAGGGGGGGCAAGTTTTTCGGTTATGTTCGGTAATATGCCTCATTAAACCAAATGTACATATTTCATTCAATTATATCTAATTTTTTAATCAAACTTATTATTTTTTCAGTGTTTTAAGGGATATTGAGTGGCTCTCAATGATATTTGTGATATTAAATAAACAGTGAAATGTTTGCTTTCCTGCACCTATTAATGGATGACCATGAAAGACTGCATGTATTTTTTTATTTTGCTGTTTAACTTCCTTGTGCGAGCCAATGTATAATAAAATACAAACTATGCATCTAGTTTTACAGACACCTACAGATATGGCTACTGAGAACGCGCGTTTCTGCACGCGCAGTACTGCAATTTGTCACCCGCAGTCACGCGCTTTACTGCGGCTGTAAAGGCCGCCTTTTCATTAAAAAAAAAACCAAACATTTCTGTGCTTTATGCAATAGCCACCAGGTGGCGAAAGGAACATCCACTTTTCCATTGACTTACAGTAGTTGTCATGCGGGTTTCGGTGCATGGACAATATTTGTGTACAAGAGAGCTCGATTCAGCTCCCTCGCTGCCTCCAGCGGCTGGGTTTCTTTATTTATTTATTTTGGAGAACAGGCCCGGATTGGCTAATCGGGAGGGCCGAGAGAATTCCCGGTGGGCCGGCCCATTTTTTAGCCGCAAGGGCCGGTGTCCCTTCTGCTTGCACTCTCAGCAGTCGCACTTTTTTCATTTATTTATGTATTTGACCATAGCCTCACTCTTTTTATTCTTTGTTTTGCCGCAGCTTCGCTCTTTTTATTTATTTATTTTCTCGCAGCCCCATGAGCAGAATGCAGCCTGCAGGTTAATGATGTCGTAGCTATTATACGACCCCAAACAGCGGCACCTTAGTGAATATAAGAATTCGAATAATTAATATTAATGAATATTACACCTGCTCAATGAAAACCAGATGATTCACTACATTAACAAATCTGACATAACTTGATCAGAAATCTAAAAAGAGGAGAAAAGGATTAAGCCATCAATAGAAAGTAATACTGTGGTTAAAAGTGTTGCAGATGACATCGCATCGCGCACAACATTGCGCATTCTCAGTAGCCATATCTGTACAAACACCTTTTTTAAAGAAATATGTTTTGTGAACACTTATGCTGTCTGTTGGTGCTCTAAATTTGCTGGTTTCACACCGATGAATTAATAGTTTCGGCACAAACATGCATACACAATGGTATGAACCATAAAAGAGGTGGTCAAATGTATATCTATTATTTTGTTATTAATATTTAATAATATACAGATCAGAGCAACTATTTCTTAAATATTAAAGAAATACATCTTGTTTTGATGTCCTTCAGGGGGGATCAAGTGTTGGGGGTCAGACCCCCCAAACCCCCCTGTAATTCGCACCCTGGCCATAAGCCATCTTCGCCTTTATCATGACTACTCGATCAATATTAACGGTTAATTAAATTTAATGAAATAATTTTACTTAATTTAATATTAATGATTAATATTCATTAATATTTTTCTTGACCTCAACTGCTGTGATACCAATTCAAGGTGTCATTAAATGTCATTAAATATTAATTATGCTGAGTACTGACACTCATAACGCAATTATAACAGCTTCATGACAATCATGTTTATGACAGATTTATGACAAGTTATGTTGTCTCGATAATGTCAAGCTCTCATGATAAAGACAGGTTTTCTAGCCCTGGTAACGTCAAGTACAAATATTTGTCAACGTCAAATACAATATTTGTTTATGTCAAGTTGTCATAACATAGACATCTCAAACAATGTCATATTGCATTTAAAATAGCATAACTGAGCAAATGAGACTTAGGCCTCGTTTACACTGAAAGTTAAATGTGACCTAATTCAGATTTTTTGCAGATATGTGACAAAGATCTGATCTGTTCTATGACCGTGTAAACACGAAAAAAATGCATGCATTCGGAAATTCAGATATCGGTTTCAGGCCTCCTTCATCTGTGAAAATAAATCAGATATAAACCGGATATTTGACAATGTGACTATCATGTAAACAGGCAAATCAGATTTATTGAGGCATTCCATTTTGTACGTCATTAAACTTGCGACAATGTGGTACTTCTGCGCGGTTTAATGACGTAGAAGGAAGAGCGTGTGTGGAGACGCTGACATGGTAAACAACAACAACAGAGGAAACGGAGGAGGAATGTGCTCAGTCGCCACAATTTGCTCCCACCAGACCTGAGATCTCTCTCATAGCTCGACATAGGTGCAAGCTGCGATGACGGTCCTTTCTCTCCTCCTCCGCCTCAAAATTATTTTAAAGTTGGCTGAACTTTGCATATTTCGGAGAGCTAAAATCAAGACACTTTCTTCCATCGTAGCTAGTGTGGCGTAGATGCTAGAATCCGCCTTTACGCATGCGTAGACGCCGTAAATTGTATGGCAAGTGTAAACACATGAATTGGATAAGGGTTACAATTAAAAGAACATGTAAACGGACAGGCAAAAAAATCAGATACAGCGAGTGAAGAATTATTAGGCAAATTAGTATTTTGACCACATCATCCTCTTTATGCATGTTGTCTTACTCCAAGCTGTATAGGCTCGAAAGCCTACTACCAATTAAGCATATTAGGTGATGTGCATCTCTGTAATGAGAAGGGGTGTGGTCTAATGACATCAACACTCTAAATCAGGTGTGCATAATTATTAGGCAACTTCCTTTCCTTTGGCAAAATGGGTCAAAAGAAGGACTTGACAGGCTCCGAAAAGTCAAAAATAGTGAGATATCTTGCAGAGGGATGCAGCACTCTTAAAATTGCCAAGCTTCTGAAGCGTGATCATCGAACAATCAAGCGTTTCATTCAAAATAGTCAACAGGGTCGCAAGAAGCGTGTGAAAAAACCAAGGCGCAAAATAACTGCCATGAACTGACAAAAGTCAAGCATGCAGCTGCCAAGATGCCACTTGCCACCAGTTTTGCCATATTTCAGAGCTGCAACATCACTGGAGTGCCCAAAAGCATAAGGTGTGCAATACTCATAGACATGGCCAAGGTAAGAAAGGCTGAAAAATGACCACCACTGAACAAGACACACAAGCTGAAACGTCAAGACTGGGCCAAGAAATATCTCAAGACTGATTTTTCTAAGGTTTTATGGACTGATGAAATGAGAGTGAGTCTTGATGGGCCCGTGGCTGGATCGGTAAAGGGCAGAGAGCTCCAGTCCGACTCAGACACCAGCAAGGTGGAGGTGGACTACTGGTTTGGGCTGGTATCATCAAAGATGAGCTTGTGGGGCCTTTTCGGGTTGAGGATGGAGTCAAGCTCAACTCCCAGTCCTACTGCCAGTTTCTGGAAGACACTTTCAAGCAGTGGAACAGGAAGAAGTCTGCATCCTTCAAGAAAAACATGATTTTCATGCAGGACAATGCTTCACGCGTCCAAGTACTTCACAGCGTGGCTTGCAAGAAAGGGTCTAAAAGAAGAAAAACTAATGAAATGGCCTCCTTGTTCACCTGATTTGAACCACATAGAGAACCTGTGGTCCATCATCAAATGTGAGATTTACAAGGAGGGAAAACAGTACACCTCTCTGAACAGTGTCTGGGAGGCTGTGGTTGCTGCTGCACGCAATGTTGATGGTGAACAGATCAAAACACTGACAGAATCCATGGATGGCAGGCTGTTGAGTGTCCTTGCAAAGAAAGGTGGCTATGTTGGTCACTGATTTGTTTTGAATGTCAGAAATGTGTATTTGTGAATGATGAGATGTTATATTGGTTTCACCGGTGAAAATAAATAATTGAAATGTGTATATATTTGTTTTTTGTTAAGTTACCTAATAATTCTGCACAGTAATAGTCACCTGCACACACAGATATCCTCCTAAAATAGCTAAAACTAAAAACAAACTAAAAACTACTTCCAAAAATATTCAGCTTTGATATTAATGAGTTTTTTGGGTTTATTGACAACATGGTTGTTGTTCAATAATAAAATTAATCCTCAAAAATAAAAGTTGCCTAACTATTCTGCACTCCCTGTATAGCCAACGAATCGGAATTGGGCATCAAGCCTTGACAGTGTAAACGGGGCCTTAATGACAGTTGTCATAAGCATACATGAAATGTATGAACGTGTCATAAATAAAATGTGCCATGTCCTTATTATAAAGGTCTTATGAACACTCATTCAAATAAAGTGTTACCAACTCCTATAGTGCTTTAAATGCATTTGTAGGGATTACATAATTCCCTTTGTTCCATTTCAGTTATTTCAGCCTTGATGACCTCATTATTACTTTAACAAGAAAATCTGAAAAAAGAAACTACTACAGTGCCAGCTGAAGCACTAAAATCCCCATAACTTCGCCAACATGTAGACTTCCATCCTCAGTATTACCTAGCAAATGTCAGTGCGCTTTTTTAAAGCACAATTTCTTAAGCAGGTGATGAAGCGCGACCACAGCGGTCCCTCTGTTTACGTAAATGTCAGCGTATCAAGCGTTTGCACGGCTGAGTCGGAGCACTAGTCTGGGCAGACATCTCCGAGCATCCTAGGCCCTCATTAGATCAGTGGCTGCTGTCAGGACGCCCGCACGCCTGCCGATGTGCTTCTGCTCTGGCTGGCTGGCGCACAAACACTCCTGGTGTCTGTGCATCTTCAGCCACACGTGAAAAGCGAACGGCATTGAGGGGTTAACGGCGGCTCTTCTCAAACGTTCTGTTCCAGCAGGCTGCTTTAAGCCATTACCTCTCGCCACATTGGCGTGCCAGCTCATATGCTGGATGGCCTGGCTCTCCCATGAGCACCCCGCTCCAGACCGTTACACAACCCAACAACCACCCCACGCACATGCACACACATACACACACCTCTTCCAACACCCCCCCCCAGGTCTATATATCACATTTAACACTCTGACAGTAACAGTCTATAATGTTTCAATTCTACAAAATCACTCTGCCAACTCCAGGATAGCTGAGCGCAGACTGAGGAAAATAAATAACCCCCTCGGCCAGACACAGTCCATTTCGGAGAGGGAAGAAAGAGAAGAAAGGGAGGCGGGGAAAGGGGCAATTTTAGCCCTCATAGACTTTTCCATTTCCTGTATGAATGATTACAGCATGCTGGCAAAATGAAACGGGGTAATTAATTTGTCACTCGGTTTGTTTCGGCAAGATCTGGCACCCAGAGTCAAGCAGGCTCTTGAAGGATTCGAAAGCGACTAACTGGCTAAATACACACTGAAAGGTTGAATAAATCAATAAACGCTCGCTGAATGACTGAGGAGGTGAAAACGGACTGTTGCTTTAGCTATTGTTGCCATTACACCAAGATTTCCATTCAGGAAATATCCTATTGATAGCTTTTCAAAAATGTCAACAATTGGATTTTTTCTGTGGGAGAAAATGATTGTTTAACTGCTAGCCTTTTAAATAACTTGCAGATTCGAAACAGGCGACACGCTGTCATGTGTTTTTGTTTTTACCGTCTCATTTCAACATCGCCAACCCGGGAAGATTTACCTTGGCTAGATTCAATCATTCCGCCTGTACACAGGTTTCCCTGTGTTTCACATCCAAACCCAAAGATTTGTTTTGCTCCACAGGAGTATTAACATAGACATATTGTCAACTGCTCCTGCTCTTAGGAGCCATTCATTTAAATTCGCCCATTTGAAACACTTCAGTTTGTCACCATTATTCATCCCCAGCACACCACCAAGTCAACAGCAACAATGGCCCTATTTTTCAAGCTAATGGTAGGGCTTGCCTGCCATTAGCTAAAAAGGCGTCTGCTTTTGAATAAGCCTCTCCAAATGTGACTTCTGTTTAAAAACGAATTTGAATAATTAATTACACGATAAACCAGGCAGGAGCAACAGTAAGGGAGCTTCAGGGCTCAGACGGTGAGTTTGAACTCTTTTTTTTTTCTTCTTCTTCTTCATCCCCGAGGCCAAAGGGATTTCTCATTTGAGAGCTAATCTTCAAGGATAGCAATCTCAGCCGAATTTAATGAAACAGAAGTAAAAGATAACGTCACATTCGATCACATCAACTCCCGAGTGCTTCCTGTGCTGTGCTTTTGAGGTGGCACTCATCCATAATGGGCAGAAATGTGTGATTTCAGCGTAAAGAGATGAATTTGCCTGGAGTGCCCGTTCTCCACTTCAAGTCCAGGGGGTTATTTGCTGACTCCTGACCTGAGGTCATAACCTGCACTCCAGCTGTCAAATCAAAGACCGGTCAGCTGACAATTATGAGCACTACACACCAATGAGAACGTGATTCATAATCTCAATGAGAAATCCAATAACTAGCCTACAGTAATCTCTGTGCTTTAGCTGTTAGAGGATATTTTACAAAACCATTTGAGATTAGAAATGTCTTATAATTTGGTTCAGAGCATTCACACTGTTATATTTAAAGGAACAGTTTACACAAAAATGAAAGCGACCTCACAATTCTCAGATCCTTTCTAAAATACCGGTAAATCCTGACATCATTAACCAGAAATGACCTCTAAACGGCTGCGCTTGTATTTGAAAACATAGAAGGGGTCAGGCGTTTGTTGATAGTTTCACTTTTATTTAAAGCTTTAGCATTCATGCAGCTGCTTTGTCCCAGAGGCATCCAAAGGCAGAAGAGCTAACCGCAACTAAATGTTTACACATTTGACTACCTTACAAATTCTGTGGATGGATAAGTATTGTGAACAACTTCGATAAAAACATATGGAGGAACACTTTTGCATGTCGAGGTACGTAATATGTGTGTGTGCACACACCAGAGCACTCCTTCACGTGTGCACACGCGTGGACAAATTTTCCTTCTGCATTCACAATGCACAGCATTTCAGCAAATTACCGGTAATGTTACAACTTCTCTTTCCGGAAAATTGCCAAAACTAATTTACCGGTATTTTCAAAAAGGGCCTGTTCACACATGCAGACCTTTCCAGAAAATTGCCAGTAACAAAATGACTATGGAAGTCAATGAGTGCAAAAAAATGTCAATGGGAAATCTTAAAAATAGCTTATTTTGTGTCCAACAGAGGAAATGAACTTTCGAACAAGTGAGTAGTAAGTAAATGATGACATATACTTTATTTTTGTGCGAAATATTGCTTAAAATATTACAAAAATATGGCTTATATGATGTATATGTCTGTTTGTAGAGCAAAACTGGCTCAGAGTTGTGGTAGTGTCAGTTGAGTACTTCTGAAGAGCTAATAAAATGTGTAAAAGCATCAAAACAGCAGCAAGAATTCCTCTGTCACACACAAACAAAGACCTGCTGCATGAAGACACATATCCAGTGCTTATGCTGAACTGTAATGAAAAGCTTTGAAGAGCAAAAAACCAGGTAGATTATGCTTTCCAATCTAACAGGTAGATTATGCTTTACCAATCTATCCTTTTTATGTTTTATGTTTGGGATGTCATGTCTTATTTTAGTATGTTTAGATGTTCTTGGTCAGTGTTGATTTCATATTTCAGTCAAAATGCATCTTTTTAGCAGTCTTGGTGCACTTGTTTAATAAGCAGCAGGGCTTTGAATGGCACTGCACACACTTATTCAAATCAAGTGCACTGACTGAGTCTGTTTTAATCCAACCAAACGTGCCAAGTATAAAACCCGACCCAAGATTAAAATAGTTTGGGATTTTTCATCAGTTTTAGTTTTTATTTTGTGTAGACTTTTTGTTTTCAAATTCAGTTAGTTTTAATTCGTTTTTTGAGGTAGATTTGCTAGTTTTTATTATTCTTATTATTTATTAAATTAAAAACTGCTTCTATTCTAGCCGAAATTAAACAAATAAGACTTCCTTCAGAAGAAAAAAATATTATCAGACATACTGTGAAAATTTCTTTGCTCTGTTAAACATAATTTGGGAAATATTTAAAACAAAAAAAATAAATAAAATAAAAAGGGGGCTAATAATTCAGGGGGGCTAATAATTCTGACTTATCTATATATATATATATATATATATATATATATATATATATATATATATATATATATATATATATATATATATATATATATATAGGATATTTGTTAGGTGCAAGATACAAAATCATCAGAATATTGTATAATAACTCAACCAAAGATATATTTTTGAAACCTGTTTTCAGAGGACACATGAACACTACTATCTACCCATCCTCAAACTCAAATACAACAGCCCCACAAGATAGCAGCCCTATGTACTGTTCAATAGGTTAGATACACAGTAGTGATGAAAAGTTCAGATCTTTTCTGTGAACCGGATCATTCGTGACAACCGTCCCATGTCAGGGCTTACCATATCAAAAATATGTAGTCAGCAATCATAATTTCAGTCAGTTAAAACGTCAATCAGAAAAGATTCTTAAAATTAAGTTTTGCAACCCAACTGAAGCATGATTCACTTATTTGTAAATTCTACGACTTTCTGTTGTGAAATAAACTTACGTTTTGCCAGATCCTCTCATTTAAGCCCTCGGTTTACCCACGCTTCAAGTTTAGTTCAGTCAAAGCAGGCTGGCATGTAACTTAATGTTTGTGTTTGGTTCACTGAATCATGCATGGACCTGATCACGAGTTTATCCTTTCTCAAATCAAATCTCCGTGTACTGTTCTAATAATTGAATAACTCCGTTTATTTCGAGTCAGAGGCGGTATCAGGCTTGTAAAAAAGTACGTTTTGGTGGATAAGTGCTTACTCTAGACACAAATCGTTTGAAATGACTAGTTCAACTGGTTCACTTAGAAGATCCGGATAAAAGAATGATTCGTTCGCAATCAGGATCACTAATACAGAAATCAAACCCATTATTGAACACAAATATGTGGAACTAATACTTTTAAGTGTCTGCTCAGGTCGTATTTAATGCTGTCACCATGCTGTCATCATGTCCATTTGTTGTTTTTGTTGCGGGAGGAACAGCGAGGATGACTGGAGGAGGACCGGCTTGATCTGGCCAATGGCAGCAGGATTACAGACTCCGATGTGCCGTACGGCTCAAACACCAGGCGTAAAACTGGCATCGCAAAGTAAATAGATTTACTTCTAAATGTCTTATGTATTAAATACTTTTACAAAGACGAAAACGAAGGACGTTTTTGCTATCATTTTTGTTAGTTTCAGTTAGTTTTGTATGTACACAATACAGTTTCAGTTAGTTCAAGTTTTTTAAAAAACTCTTGTTTTTATTTTTATTTCAGTTAACGAAAATGATTTAAAATTTTAGTTTTTGTTTTTCCGTTCATTTTCGTTAGCTATTATAACCTTGACCCGACCAACGTAGTTTAAGTGAACTGCAGTCAGTTCAATTACTCAATGTTTCCTTATATCAACAGACAGGTATCAACTATACTAAACTAGCCACTACACTGACTAGTAGTTAACAACCCTCTTAACCACAAATCAGTTTGATGCCATTCAGTAACCATATTTCAGCCTTCACACCGATAATAATGCGCAAAACAATTTCACCCCATAACACATTCATATTTCTCGGCCGATCTAATACGGCCCCGGCAGCACTCAGCATATCATCCAGTCCCGAGTTTGCTTAAACCGAAGCTAATATCCATTCATACCTTGAGCGTGTATTTATTTAATAAATCATTCAGCTTTCCGGAAGCTAACAACCCGCCAGTACCAGACTTCAGGTCATCCCGCGAGCTTTTATTTGTTTACCCCTTTCTCTTTATACTTGCAGAGGGCCATATCTGCGGGTGCTGGCGCTCCATTATACATGAGCCATCCTTGTTCCATTCCTTTGCAGGGCCACACTGTCTTTATTATTTAATTAAGTCGCAGAGTCGTTACATTAATAATTGAGTGCGAGGGGACCCAGTGCAGCCCGCGGCTGTGGCGGATGGGCCTTTCCTGGTGTGGAGTGTATTAAAAAATGTGTGTATTTATGTCCTCGGGGAGTCTGTCCTGGCTGCATAAAATTGAATTGGTTATATCTAATATATCCACCCCTGAAGGGAAGGAGGGGGAGGAGGAGGGGGGGTACATTGAGCAAGAGAAACGAGAGAAAGAGGATGAGAGCTGAACGGTGGAGGGAGGGCTGGATGAGTAGATGAGGTGCTTGAATCCAGCCATTGGGGAATAGAAAGCTTGGCTTGGCTCTTGGATTTGGCAAGATGCACAGGGCCTTGACGTTAATGTCCCTGAATCAAATCAATGGATGTCCAAATCCTGAGTGTGTGGTGTGTATCGCCTTAAGGCTGAGAAGGAGAGAAAGACAGGGCAGAAAGACAGACAAGACGGACAGCGAGCGAGCAAGACAGATTAAGCGCATTCGTTCGCCCGGGCCTCTTTGTTCTTCCGGGATGTGTGGATACGGGGACGGCTTTGTGCGAATCAATAAGACCAAGAGGTGGATCAGGTCTTAAAAAGGATTAGTTACAAAACAAAGCATGTTAAAGACTTGTGTTGAAGAGCACAAGGCTGACATGCAGATTTGAATATGGGTTGTTGACATGACGTTGCGTTTTTACTGTCACACATGACAAAAAGAAATATAATTAGCATTGTCATTGTGTAATATGATGTACATGGGTAAACATGTCTTTGTCTTTCATGGACCTCTTGTTATCAAAACTGATATGTTGTGACATTTTACATTTTTGAGCCAAATCTCATAACCTGTCCTATGCTGTAACCATCCCAGGCTCATTCTGAATTTGTACCTCTATATACATTTCTGGAGAGTGCCAAATACATCCCAGGAGCTAGGTTTTTTTTTTTGCAATTTCTGTTTTTGTAAATCCACCAGAGCTGTGTACGCTTTTTGAGATCTCAAATTTCTCTCGCGAGTGCCATTCGTGCCTGCTGTTCTCATGTAAATTCACCAGAGGCCGCTGGGTATGCTTTTTGAGATCTCAAATTTTTCTCGCGAGTGCCATTCGTGCCTGCTATTCTCACGTAAATCCACCAGAGGCCACTGTGTATGCTTTTTGAGATCTAAAATTTATTTTGCGAGTGCCATTCGTGCCTGCTGTTCACACGTAAATCCACCAGAGGCCACTGTGTATGCTTTTTGAGGTCTAAAATTTCTCTCACGAGTGCCATTCGTGCCTGCTGTTCTCACGTAAATCCACCAGAGGCCGCTGTTGACTGACTGTTTGCATGCCTGACTGACTGACTGACTACCTGACCGATCAACTGACCTACCAACCTCCTTCCGTAAACCCAACCAATAGTATTTTCAAAAGCACTGATTGACCCGCCCATCCACTTCCCTAAAACCAACCGACAATTTTAAAAAGCAATCCAGAAAAAGAAAAGACCTCGTCTGATTTTTACCATGTTTTCAGATTTTACCACATTCTCACCCTGTTATTTACTTGTTTATTTTATTTTTTTGGATTCTGTTTTTGTCTTACATGCATTCTGGGACCGTTCTTTGCTGGATTTGAACCCCAACTTCATGGTCAACTCCTTTCTGCGTCTCAAGTCCATGTACATGGCGAGCTAACTGGACAAACTGGTAACAGCGGGAAAGCCATCCACACGCAGGTAAGGGGTCAGCTGGTAAGTGCGAAAAGGAATGGCATCATACCACTCCATAGCGTTCATTTTAAACGAAATACTGCCATACTTTCCTCTGGATACATAATTCGCTATCTGCAGAAACGTATATAGGACTACATTTTCAGAATGAGCATGTGTTGGCTGTGACAGTCTTAAGCATAATTCAACAAATGACAACTCTTCTAAATTAAAAATAAAAAAGTGTTAAACCTTTAATAATTAACTCAGGCCTATAATTTTGCAAGTGGCTCCTTTAGTAAATGACAGTATTTTTTTATCCATATATTTTTAAAAACGCAGGAACGCGATACATTTTGTCACAGAAAACAATGTCTTATGTTGTGACACTATTGACCTTAGGGCTATACGATATTGAAAAAAAATATCATAATAGAATGTATTATAATGCAATATTTTATTTCAATTTATGATATATATTGCGATATGAATACAATTGCATCTCCATAAAATGTAATAAATATTCTATAAACTTTTTGGGCTTCCCAGACACATTTTCGTTGTGGTTACAGTGCATTTCTGTATTTGCATGTGCCGTGAGTATTTTCATGCATAACTATCTATAAATACAATCAAGAAAAAGATGCAATTGAAATAAAGCGTTTAAGGTTTCCCAAGTCTAACAGTATTCAAGTACAGGAACTGAATGATAAAAATAAAAATAATTCAATAAAATGAATCGTAGTTAAGGTCACAATTGGTCCAATTTATTATGCCTGAATGCTTTTAAAGTCATTACACAATTACAGGCATCAAACACACGTGCAAATGATAAACTGTGATACAAACTCAATGTTGCATTTCCTGCGATGTGACTATTGCGAATGATCACATGGCGATATCGATGCTGAAACAATGTATTGTGCAGCGCTAATGCGGAAGTGCGCTCATTTTTGCAACTGCTTTAATACTTCCGATTCAGCTACTTATGGGAGAAATTACTAGGAATCATAAATAGCAGAAACTGTCAAACTATTTACTCTACAAGTGTGTTCATGACTACACAAAACATGTAGAATAATATGAGAAAACTTCAGTTTGCAAAATTAAGCAGCATAACAAACTGTTTTTACCATATAATAATCAATGGAAGTGAATGAGGCCGGAAGTCTCGAGTCAAAAAGATTCCAATGGTTGCAATCGCTCATACGTGAAGAATAAGGTCAATATGTTGATTTTAAATTGGCCAATTCCCTTTAAAACTTTAATTAATTAAAGGGTTTCATTTAAGATCATGTGAATGAAGCCCCCTGTGAAGTCCATGAAGTGCAATTTTGGTCTCAGAATTTTTCACATGTTGAGATTTTTGAAACCACTATAAATTGTTTTGTCCTTTTTTTTTCCAAGTTTAGTCATCCTTTAGTGTGACGCCACTATTTATTAAAAATATCTGACGAGTCTGGGAGGAAAAATAAAAAATGTTATTAAGCTCCAATAAAATAAATAACACTACATGAAGATAAGTGTCAAACAATGAAGGCAAATCCCTTTCTTTGTACTATTTATATATTATTAAGAGTTATTTTCTTAATTTTAAGAAATTTTAAAGTGTTTTTTATTGTCTCTACCTTAAATATGTCAAGGTAAAGTTCAGTAAAAACAAAATTTGTGAAAAAAATTGAGAGTTAACCCTTTATGTTTTTTTAAATGATGTTTTACAAAATAAAAATACTGCCTATACTTGTCAACTACACACATACAGTACCAATGGCATGTTGCTCAAAAATGCAGTTGAAAGGCAAACGTCTTGTGCTCTTGTCCTTATGAAGGGTTTTACGTCAAAGTCCATTCGTTCTGCGCTGTGCCTTTAAGCAGCCCAGCCTGCGGGCTTCCAGACGTATGAGCTTTTAACGCTACCATTAAGGCCAAGGCCTAAATTATTGATCCCCAGCCTCCATCAGCATAACGGTCACGTCCTCGGTATCACAACCTAACCAGGCCGTGCCGGGCCATTCAGCAGCCGCAGTCTCTGATCTCTGGAATAATTAGGAGGTCGGGATGAATGGACGGATGGACGGACAGAGAAATCCTGTGGTCTGGAGGTGGGGGTGGGCTGTTTAATATCCCCCCCGCTCACACCAGAGATATCTCTCCAATCAAATCCGCCGGCAATGCCTAAAGATGGCAGGTCTCATCCAGGCCCAAATACAGCAGATAAGGCAGCGGTAAAGAAATAATAAAAGAATAATGTGAAAGGAGTGAAAGAGGATAGGAGAGCGCTGAGCAGGGGCATAAATAAAGATGTGGCGCAGCGGTGTAATGAATTCTGAAGGCCGGGATCAATAATATCAGCACTCTGACTCTACCTTATACATACACAAAGAAGAGTGAGAGCGGGAGAGGGGCTGCTCACATACAGTCGGAGAGATAAGACTCCAAAGGATGACTGTTCGCTGAAAGAAAGCGCATGAAAGAGAAAATCCCAAATCATTGCTGTAAAGAAAGGCTCTGGAGAGAATGATTGGCTAGTAAATAATCAAAATGTCAATTAGTGAGGTCAACTAGTAGTTTTAAATAGTTTTATGTTATTAAAGGAATGTATTTAAAGCGACATTTCACCACAAAAGGATATTCTGTCATCATTTGCTCACCCTTCACTTGTTCAAAACCTATTTGAGTTTCACAAAAGAAAAAGTTTTGACAAAAAACACCCATTGACTTTCATTGTATTTCCCCCGCTACTAAGTCAATGACTGGCAGCTACCAGCATTCTTAAAAACATCCTATCTGTGTGTTTAACAGAAGAATGGAAATCATAAAGGTTTAAAACTGCATGAAGAATAATAAATTAGGAGAGTTTTTTTTGCATTTCTCTGCATTTTTGGCCATACTATCACTTTAAAAAATATGTATTTCTATAAAAGAGAGGCTCTTGATAAAATATCTGAAGTCAGATTATTCCAAATTGATGTAGACTTGCCCAGAAACTTTAATGCACCAGTAGTGAATTAATGGCTGATTACATGAAACAACTGAATTATATACAGTACATGAATACATAATGATATTATTATATATATATATATATATATATATATATATATATATATATATATATATATATATATACAGGGCTTAACATTAACTTTTTTGATCACCAGCCACTGTGGCTAGTAGATTTCCAACATAACTAGCCACTCGCCATTTTCACTAGCCACAATTTCCTTGTTGGGAAAATACATTTTGACATGCTAAAATGACTTGATTTATATGTGTTATGTCCACATGCCTCCTCATTCATTTAACTTCTTGTGTGTATTGTGTATTAGCTTGCTCAGTGTGCATGAGCAAATGGGTTGTGTCGCAATGCAATCAGTTTTTATTTCACATGACTTTTCAGAGCTCAAAATTAACGATTTACCAAATGTATGTCTGACCACACCAAATAAGTATTTCTAGTATTTTCAATTTTGATTGTGTCAAAACAAGGAAAATATAGCTGTATAGGTGCACTTTTTAATTCAACAAAACTTTTCATTAACAAAAACATTACATTTAAAAAAAGAATTATTGTCATGTATCTAAAATATGCACAGTAATCTGTCCTGGCTAAAAGTCCCAGATCACGAGTTAACATAAACGGGGAGTGATCTCCCATTAAAGCAATGTTATTATAAGGAAATATAATTAAACCATATTAACAAAAATAACTGTAAGCAAAAGAAAGCAGGTGAAACATACCGTGTTTGATAATGAAAGGATAGACCTAATCATGGGCAGGGTTAATATAGGCCTGTAAAAGAAAGCAGTGACCGCTGCTGCTTACAAAAGAATATGTGTAGGCTATTTTTGTTTTAATCTTGAGCTCTTGAAAGCAGCAGGAATGTGGGTGCACGATCATCGCTCTTTGTCCAGTCCATTTCAAAGGGAACCGATCGCACCAGTTGCGTTTCCTCTAGGCATGGTGACGGTTGCTTCACGCAAGTAAACGGGAGCGCGCGCGCTTTTTAACAGTCGCGCGCATCACATCATCTGTGCGTGCGAGTGTTCATCCTCTCGTTCGGTATTTACCTGCTTTCTGCTTGCGCGAACAGTTATTTTTGTCAGCCGTGTTGCTTCTCGATTCTAAGATCACATTTGCACGAATATTGGGTCACGCTTATTACAAACACTGCTTTAAAGAAAACTACAATTTAAAAATTATTTCCAACCAGCCAAAGTGGCTAGTGGAGGTGTCTGTCTAACCCGCCAGAACTGAAATCTACCCGTATTTGGCAGGTTGGCGGGTGTTAATGTAAAGCCTTGTATATATATATATATATATATATATTGTTCATATGTTAAAACCTCTAAATGCCATCTGAAATTTCCTTCAAAAACAAGCATTTTTTTCTCAATTACCTATGTTTATGTTAAGTTATTTCACATTATAGGCAATGAAAACCCTTTATTTGTCAACATAAAAGTGAAATTACTGAACCTACTAACAAGAGCCTGAGAAACATTCTCATTTTAAAAGAAAGGTTTAGATGCCATTTGCATCCTTAAAAGGTTTTTGCATCTGAACCCTTCATATTTACATATATAACCCTTCATATATATATACAATAGTTCTCTCTGATTCTCGAATCTGATTGGCTGATAGCTGTGAGATATTCAGCAATATCAGCACTCGTACAGCCTCCTCACCCTTATGTATTACTCCGCTTACATGACAAGCAGAGTAATGAACTCACTAAATTTTGACAAATATTTCTGCTGTTGGACAACATAATGTACTTTTGAGGGTTTTTAGGTGAGAATGTAGTTGTTTAGATTGCAACTATGCAGTTTATTTATTAACCATAGTGAATTAGCAATGGTTTCTACTGTTCTGACGTCAAATGCAGATGTGAATGAATGGCGGAAGAAAGTAGCTCCTCGTACAAAAGCATTTTTTGAGACTTTCTTTTTTTATATACACGATTATATTATAGAACTGTTGTATAAATGCAATACCACACTGATAGCAGTGCGCTATGGCTACGCACACCTCCCACCAATGTCAATATACAGCCATATCGCACTGCTACTCGTGTGATATTGCTATATATAAAACAAAGGTACAAAATACTATGAAAATCCCATTAAAACAATGCACACGTGTGTGCATTTTTATAGATAGTAGGTTATTATTTACCTACAGTAAGGTAGCTGCAATGATATCAGGAAAAAGTGAAATGTTACCATATAAAGAGTTCAGATGCAAAAACCTCTAAATGCCATCTGAAATGCTTTTCTAAAATGAGCATTTTTCTTAGTCTCCTACATTTATATGCTATTATTTGACTTTAAAGGCAATGAAAATAGCCTATTCATCACCATAAAAGTGAAATATCTGAAACTGCACAGAAAAAAAAATTGAAAAATGCTCATTTAAAAAGATTTTTGATGGCATTTAGAGGATTTTGCATCTGACCTCTTCATATATACACATACTGTTTCACATACAGTATATTGGTCTAAATCAATACGGCCTATAAACACAGATAAACACTGTGTATCATAAAATAAAGCAATATGACACAATGTGAGAACTATCAGTAGGAGAAAAAAAACAATGGTGCACATGTTCAGTTTTATGAGATGTTGAGTGATTTCACTGCTACGTGTGATTTGTCTCTCATACAAGCAAAACCACGTCAGAAATTGTCATTCCAATCAACTTTGTTGGTGACATAAACTAAACCTAAAGCAAACCATGTATGACCAACTACTGTAGTGATTCAGACAACCCATCTCCTAGTCGATTTTAAAAATGTGTAGTGGTGAAAATAAAGCGAGGTGTGTGATCTGATATAGTGACATTCTCCCAGCAGGAACAGACAATACTGCTTAATGTTGAGGATTGAGGAGATGGAGAACGAGTCAGGCAGTCTGCGACAGTGACACACACACACACTGATGAAGTGAACGGGTGTGGGGGTGGGGTGCTCTTATCTGCAGCGGTGAGATCAGACAGAGAAAGACCAAACCAGCAGTCAGCACTGATGCTCTCCACTGGGGACTGAGACAGACTTGTCACCACACCAATACTAAAGGACTGTCACATTTCTCAATCGCAAGTCCACAAGCTGATATGCTGATTATGAGTAGAAATGAACACATGTAAAGGTGCTATATGTATCTTCTCAAGCATAGCATTGCCATATGCATGCAGATATTAAAGAAACAAACTAAGTGGACATACTTGTTTATCTGAAGAACAATGCTAAAGTCTCCTTTGAAAATGTTGGAATGTCTGTCTTTGTTTTGGTCTGTGTTACTCCGCCCACTGCCAATTTACCCAATTATATTTCTGCACCCCAGGTTGCTTTGGCGGAAATCACTGTGTATTTTATTTTAGTCTTGAAGGCTGACTCAGTGTATACAAATGTGACCTCCGGAATACCACATAACTCTCCGAAATGAGATGCAGATTCAGAGATATAAAACCCCCCGTTTTTAATTAGCAAATAATACAAATATTAGAAATATTGGCTGATCAGCTTAAGACTTGACTGTCAGGCATGCTAGCTCCTGTTGGCGTCATTAATCTGGCAACCTGCACATGTATGGAGTTATCAGATGAAGGGCCAGGTGAAAAAAACCCTCCAATATTTTGAATTTGGACTGCAATATCTTGTCCAACCACTATATGTCAATCCTATACATTGCACCTTTAAGGAAACATTTAAAGGTGCTGTATGTAAGTTTTTGACTCTTCTAAAGCATAAAAATACCATAATATGTGTGCAGATATTTAAGAAACATCCCAAGTGAACATACTTGTTTAACTGAAAAACAATGCTAAAGTCAGATATTCTGCTTTTAAAATGTTTTTTTCCGTGCCGGAACGCTGTCTTTGTTTAGGTAAAGTTAACCTGCACAATGCCAGTTTAGCCAATTACATTTCAGCATCCCGGGTTGCCTTGTTGGAAAACAGCGTATTTCATTCATTCATTCAGAAAGGCTCTGAAAGCATGCACCCGTGACCGAAATGGACAGTATCAGACGTCGAAATGAGACAGATTCAGTTTCACATGGGGATATTAATTAGCAAATGATATAAATATTACGAACATAAACATTAGGTGAGCAGAATACATTGTAATCGCTTGTCCTAACAACACGCTTTGTGGCGAGATGCGCAGTGATGAGCAGTTTGGCTGTTTGCACCAGACGAAACACGACAGAAATTTAAATACAGCCTTTCAGAAGCACAGAATATGCACTCACTCACGAAACGGTAAGGTTTAGAATCTATTCAAACCCACATTGTTAGCATTTAGCAGTGAATAAAACACACGAGGTTTACCTGAGGTGATCACTGTCATAGGTTTCTGTTGTTCAGCTGTGAGAAATAGAAGCTGTTTCTAATATATCAATTCGAGGTGTTGGTTAGAACCAAAACTCCTTTTAATATGTAAAATATTCCTTCTATCGCGTGCCGTTGCTTTTATTTAGAATACAGATAAATCACTCGCTCCTGTACTCATTCTGGCATCCCGCGCGTGCGTTTATTTTGATCCAGGAGTGCAATACCTAGTTCAACCACTGGGTGTCAAACTAACATACTGCACCTTTAAGCCTAAACTGAAAATGATGTATTCACCCTTATGTCATTCTAATCCTGCTTGACTTAAAATAAAATTAAATTAAATTAAAATAATAAACGTATTGCTGCAAAATATATCATTTTAGCATCGATATGTGCACATCCGCAATGGTTACGTCACAGGATCTGTCAAGCAATGTCAAGCAGGGATTATAGCTTACCAGGAGCTACAGGTAAACAACAACAACAACAACAACAAAACATGTTATTTGTGAATTCATTGCAAAGTGTAACCACAAAGCTATCAAAATAGTTTAACATTAGCTTGTTCTTTTAAGACCTGCCACTGTTTAAGCATTTCAAGCCAGTTTAAATTACTCCGGCAATACAAATTATAATACTTGTAACTTTAATAAAGATGAACTGTATTTATATTTATATATGGTGAAGACTATAAAATGTTATTTTTACATTAGATTATTTAATATGTTTACCTGAATACCGCTAGACTCCAAGAAAACCCTGTTTATTTCATTTGAGTATTTGCTAAGCTGTATTAGTCAATGTTTGTGATTGATTTATTATAATTATAATTTATTATAATTTATGAAGATGCAAATCTGATTTCAATTTAAGCTATTCAATTATTCTGGTGAAATTGTACTCAATATCCCAATATGAATCACAGAAATAAAATATCACAATGCCAGTTTTTGTCAATATCGTGCAACTTTAGATAGAAAGGGGTGTAATATTGTTTTAAACGCAATAGATTTTCACTGAATGGACAAAAAATGCATGTCTGTGCATTAGTGATGCACAATATATTGATGACAACATCTGCATTGGCAGATAAATGCTTATTTGTAATGTTACTGTTGTTGGACTGCTAAGAGAATAAACTGTAATAAATCAGTTTATTGAAAATAACCAGTTGATAAATTATGGATCATTGCCACCAGTTATACACTAATATATGACATTGCATATACAACACCATATACAACTGAAGTGAAATATAGTAAATTAATAAATTATGGCAATAAAAATGAGGTTGATAAAATCCCTGTCATTTTTAAGTTGTGCCTGGGTGTTTATAGACCATTTTGAAAAATGTAAACAAAAACAATGGTCCCAACATATTTCCTGTTTGACATTTTTAATTTCTATAGCTTCCGAGAATCCAAAAAGAGTCACATATTGATAAATAATGTTATGATAGCTGTTTAAACATTAAGTTATGATTGAATTGCCTCTTGTTACAGTTATGAAATAGTTTGATTACAAGCAGGAAATGGTCATGGGCCAATGACATCATCACATTGAAATGGTCTATAAGTGCTAACACCTTGTCTACACCGGACGCAAACAACGTGACACTACTAAAAACAACAGGACCCACTATAATCAATGATGCAGTGTGACCTGATGCCCGTTCTATTTCTGACCATCTCCAAGTGCTCCTGAAATGGAAAACAAATGGATTTGCAACGGCTGCTGTTGCAGCACTATACTTGATGCAACAAAACCACATCCAATGTAAACAAAGTGCAAGATTCGGCAACAACACAATAAATTAACCGCTTGTTAAGTGTGACGTCACGCAAAGTTGCTTCCGGGTCCAAGCGATGTATCAAACTGCACGGGGAGGCTCATCAAATGGTAATAATAAACGTTTACAAAGTGATGTAATACTTTCGT